>JAIKVD010000457.1:0-18872 GCA_024679075.1 Phytophthora uliginosa
CTGACGATGGTTCAGCCGACGTTCCAGCAGTGGTCGCAGCCTGGGGCCCGGCCGACACCCCGTGTGCCGAAGCAGGAACGGGAGTTGGTGACGACGGAGCCCCGGCGCCAGGCGAAGAGTCAGCTTGAGGAGAGAACGCAGCTTCCGCAGGCGCGTCATCTCCGTGAGGACCGCCGTTCAACGCAGACGCCGGAGCGGCCTCAGCCGAGGGCTCGTCGAGCGGCTGTGGGATCACGATGCTAGTGATCTCACCAGGCCGGCTTGAGTCGAACTGCAGCAAAGAGGACAAGAAGATGGTGTTAGTGTCAGTAAACCCGCAGAGCAACAGCAGCATCAGCGATGACTCACCCCGAAGGCGGCACTGACGGCACGGATGGTGGTGGTCTGGGCTTCAACGAGGGCGTTCGGAGCGCGCGGCATGCTGCGAGATGCGGAGTTCGCCACGACGCTTACCACTAGGGTAGGCTCGTGTCGAGGTGGGGGCCGTTGTGATGTCGAGTTTCGACTTTGATTGACAGCCCCGCGCCGAGGTCTAACGACCTTGAACCCCGCGGAGAAAGATGACCGAGGCCTCTGATTGGCTACACACATTTCCCGCACTTTAGTGCCAGCAGGCTAGCTAGTGACTGTGGGTCACGGTGGGTTCTAATATAAACCCCGTCGTGACCTCCGGTTAGTCATATCTGTACCCTCTTTTTGCCTCTTAGTAGACAACAGTCTCAAAAAGTCAGTCCTAGCGTATGATAGCCAGTATCGCATAAAACTAATGTAAATGCAAAACCAAGAGTTATTTAGCAGGACAAGAGTTGTTCAGAAAGCAGATGAAGCTATGTCGCATCACATGTGTTATTTCCAATAGATTTGAATCTCGCTACAAATATCGGGCAAGTACATTACTCGCCAGTATAAGTACGATCCTATGATAAACAGTTGGCTACATGTGTGGCTCCACAATCAGTTATTAGGGGTTTCTGTCGGATTATCCATGAAACGTCGCAGGACTCGAGCGTGCTTCAATATCAACTGTTAATATGAAATGGTTCTGATACTATAAATCCAGTTGCGGATAGTCCAAGTGCTCCCGACGCGAGCGTTCTCCTTCTCACTTTCTAATTTGACATCGAGAGCCAAGGGGGTGACGGGCCGAAGTACTGTGAACGTCACATTCAAACCTCTGTAGTGCATTGTGGAGTTTAAGAGGGCGCGTGGTGTGGTATTAGTGGGCAACTGGCTTATGTGACTTCCGTGGTTTTTACCGCTCTGAAGTTGCAGCCTGATCCTTTCTAGCTGCACGGAGTCTGATTACATCCATTTTGATGGCGAGTTGGTTAGTCCGCATATTAGAATGTAGAAATCAAAGTAAACCAAACATCAAGTTTCAATTGTGCTCTATTTATTATCGCTTAGCAAACTTAAAGCATACCAAGGACAACTCAAAGTAACAGTCCTTACAGAGAAAAAGAGAACGACTCGTCCGAATCACACTGCGTTTCACGCTGAGAGGCAGAAGACCGGGTGGCGAACGGCGCTGGGCGCGAACGAAGCTGCTGGCGCATGCGGTAATGCCGCTGGGCCCTAGCCCGTTGCGTCCGAACGCGGTCACCCATAGACTGGTACTTAGCCAGCACCATGTCGTAATGCTCGCTGTCCCGGGCACGAAGCGGCATGAGACCAACGTGAAAGTTGGTTAGGGCCGTACACAGTCTAGCGACGCTGTCAAACCGGTTCTCGTTCCACTTGAACGTCGCGTAGGTAGCCTTCCAAAGCATGCACATTCGACCGAAGAAGTTCTCGACGAGCACTCGGTCAGAAGAAACGGCTCTGTTCCGCGCGAGATCGTCCCGGTCCAGCGTTCCTCCCCGCGGCTTTTTCTTCGGCTGGATAGTACGGAGCACCCGGCCTGCCCCTTGGTATCCCTTGTCAACAAGGACGGCCCACATGTCAGGGAACTGTAGATACGTTAATACCGCATCTTATAATAATTATAGAGCTATATCTATGTACAGAAGCTGTTTGCAGCCTGCAGTATTGTCTCGTAAATAACATCGGTATCCACGGTACACTCTCATAATTTACGAATACCCCACTTTTTTACCCTATGGTCTAATGATTTGACGCGCACTGTACACTTGT
This sequence comes from Phytophthora uliginosa, assembly GCA_024679075.1. Lineage (NCBI taxonomy): Eukaryota > Oomycota > Peronosporomycetes > Peronosporales > Peronosporaceae > Phytophthora > Phytophthora uliginosa. The sequence continues at coordinate 2,134 of JAIKVD010000457.1, forward strand.
CGATTAACGTATATGAGTTTGCGTACTTCGTGTACACATGGCTGCACAGTGGCCTTGTCTGCCATGTCAAGTGAAGAAGCACCTTCAACCTCTGTGTTGCTCACGATGATGTACGTGCACCGCTAGGTAGCCTTTCTGAGGACACACGAACTCGATGAACACGAAGACTTCAATATTTTGCCATGGCCCATGGCCCTCGGGTATCATAACAGTACTTAACCACTAAATGATGTGGTGCACGTAGTTTGTCTGAAGCGCAAGACTGATACCGGCAGGCCGCCGATCATCTGATGAGCGTGAGGTGGTCACTGCCAGTTGGTCATTGACCGCAAGCTCAGCAATTCGCGTGGCCCATGTCGGCACCCTCAGAAATCACGAGCGCCCCGACCACCGGCTTGGCCGTGACACTCTGCGTGCTGGCACTCACGCCCAAGATCATGTCGGTCCTTGCCAGTGCGCACTACAAACTCACCGCGGAGCGCCCAAAGCTCGCGTACAAATCTACGTCCAAGAACGAGCGTCTGCTGGCCAATTGTGCACACCTTGTGAAGAAGAAATTCTACCCGCTGTGGTACCTGTTCAACGGCCACTTGCAGACGCTGCAGTTGTCCTGGGCAAACGAGGTGGAGCCCACGCCCGCAATCGACTACAAGCGCCAGTTGCTGGATATGCCCGACGGTGGAGTGGTGTCATTGGATTGGGCGCTGTTACCATCGACTATGAAGGATGGCAAAGCGTCGCTGGAGGAGCGTGTTGATAGCCACAAGAAGACCGTGTTGGTTCTACCAGGTTTGACGGGCGACAGCGGCGAACATTACATTCGCAGCGCTGTCGAGCGACTGAACGCGTTGGGCTGGCAGTGTGTGGTGCTGAATTCACGGGGATGCCAGAACACTCCGCTTCGGACACCGCATTTGTTTTGCATCGCGTATACCGACGACTTGCGCTACGTGGCGCGATATCTCACGGACAAGTACGACTTCGCCGACGAGGCTTTCGTCGGACTGGGGTTCTCGATGGGCTCGAACGTACTGGTGAAGTATCTGGGCGAAGATGGTGATCAGGCTCGATTGACAGCAGCGATCTCAGTTGGGAACCCCTTCAACATGTCCAAGTGCTCGGAGAATATGGAAGGACCGCTTTGCAACCGCCTAACGTACAGCCTCGTGCTGAGCGCAGGACTGCGTGACCTCTTCTTCAACCGTAGCAACGCCCATGAGGTATTCCGCGACTACCCAGGCATTGATTTGGAGGCGCTTAAGAAGGTCACGAAGGTGTCGGAGTTCGACGAGCTGTTCACGATCAAGCACTTGAACTATAAGAGCGTGGACGAGTTCTACCAGGACGGGTCGTGCGTCACTCGGCTGCCCAAGGTCTCGGTGCCTCTCCTGTGTCTCAATGCCGAGGACGATCCCATCAGCGTGGCTACCTCGCTGCCAACGAAGGACGAGATCGAGGCTAACGAGAATATTATCTTTTGCACCACCAAGACGGGCGGCCACCTCGCGTTCTACGAGGGAGTCTACAATGAAGACGACAATGCGGAAACCAAGCCCAAGCTGCGTCCATGGTCCGTCAAAGTCATCGGCGAGTTTGCGGAGAGCGTTCTTCAGTGCAAGTAGGTCGACCACAAGCACTCGAGATACTTATACTATCTTGAGACGATTTAGGTTCACGACCTGGACACCAGGAACTCGAAATGGTGTTATTAAGGAATACATCAGAGCACGCAAAGCTCGCAATAGACCGATCACCTCCCGTTTGAAAGACATCAGCACATGTAGCAAGTTGAACTCGTTGAAGCTGCTATACGGCCACAGTGTATATGACTCACATACTATTAGCCAATCATATCTCTCTATCGATCCCCTCAATACTAGCCCGTCGAAAAAATGTGCGGCGGCCACTCAAAGTCTCGCAACCTGCGCTCCAGGTGCGTCGCATGCGCTCGTCGTCTCTCTTTGCGTTGCTGCAGCTCCGCTCGTAGGGCGCGCCATTGCCTAAATTTTTGTGCATCTGCTAACCCCTCGCCTCCGCTTTCTCCTCACACAGGTTTCACCCTCACCCGCTCTCTCCTCGTCGAGTTATCAGGAACGCAACATGTCCGTCGCAGTCAAGGGTGTGGTCCGACTCCGTGTGCTGGCGGGCAAGGCGAGTCCGTCGCCGGCCATCGGTCAGGCTCTGGGTCCTCTGGGTGTCAACATGATGGAGTTCTGCAAGGCCTTCAACGAACGCACGTCCAAGATTACGGAGAACATCCCCGTGCCCGTGGTGCTCACGGCCTTCTCGGACCGTACGTTCACGTTCGCCACCAAGACGCCGCCGGCCTCGTGGTTCCTCAAGAAGGCGGCTGGCATCACGTCGGGCTCGGCGACGCCCGGGCAGCAGGTGGTTGGCACGGTGCATCTGCGCCAGATCTACGAGATCGCCAAGGTCAAGCAGCAGGACGAGATGGTGGACTACATTGACCTCCAGTCCATCTGCAAGACGCTTATCGGATCGGCCAAGTCCATGGGACTCGATGTTGTGCCGTAAGCTCCTTGCATGTGGTGCATGATGGGAACTAGGGCTTCCTACAGCTAGAAAAAAAAAACATCTCCACTCGCTTGCAAATATTTTGTGTATTCTGTCAGCTGTTGCATTTACAGTTTCGGTTGACGCCACGAGCACTTCACTGCAACGCAAGCACTAACGGTAGTGTGAGAGACGTTTATACAGCACTCGGAATGGATTGTGGCTTAGAGTCGAAGTTCGGAAGACATTCGTGCCTGCCTTCGCAGCAACTCTTCGCGTCGAGTTTCCTATCAGTCTTGCTTACTTTACTCTTAGCACTTCGAACTATTGATGCAAACGCACACGAAGCAGTGTAGCTCCGACGTACCGAAAAAAACTGCTGCACAATTACACTTGATGATGTCAGCTCTCGAGCTTCTGGCACGAGTTGATGATGCGTACTGCCGTGAGCATCCGCCTCTGCGAAAACAGCTACGTGTGGCGGACTCGAGGGCTCGTGGTGGAGCAATGCAACTACCGGATGGTTGAAGCTCCAGTGGGTCTGGAATGAATGTGGGCGCCATTGGGGAAGTGTTCTACTCCCCAATCTCCATCTTAATGTCGCTGTCGCGGAAGACGGATGTGCGCCGCGAACCGATGATGTCGCTGCCCATATAACTGAAGTCGTCGAAGTGCATGGCCATGACGCCCGATCCGGTAGAAGATCCCAGCACGCTCACGACAGGCGAGTCCGCAACTTCCTGCTGCTTGAAGATGTTCGGTACGTACTGTAGGTTCGCGTTGAGCGCAGCGCTGCTGGTACGTGCACGATTACCGTGCATATCTTTCGTCGCAGGCTTGAAAGGTGGGTCCACCCGACGGTTAAGAAGCGCGTCCCAGTCTACGCCTTCAAACCATGGGTGCCCCATAATCTCCAGCGCGCCATCAACCCCACAGCCCATGCGTTGACGAGGGTTCTTGACAAGTAGTCGCCGCAGAAAATCGGTAGCAGTGGGTGAAAAGTGCTCGGTAGGGTACGTCGGCTCCTTGCTCAGGATATTCTGGAACATTTGGCGGCGGTTCTTGTCCCAAAACGGCGTGTGTCCTTGAATCATCTCGTACACCAGCACGCCATAGCTCCACCAGTCAACTGTGTTGCCGTAGGATGTGGCTGTGCGTTGGCTGCAAAGCAATTCCGGTGCGAGATATTCAGGAGTTCCCACGAACGTCGAGCCTTCATCATCCTCCTTCGATAAGCCGAAGTCTGTGATCGCAACGTGTCCCTCGCTATCCATTAGAATGTTTTCCAGCTTCAGGTCACGGTACATGATGTGCATGTTGTGCAAGTGCGCCAGCGACAACACCAATTCCGCCGCGTAGAAGCATGCTCTCTGCTCTGTGAAGCGCTTCTCCTTCCGCAGATGCACAAACAGCGATCCACCAGAGTAATAGTCCATCACAAGATACAGTTTCTGGTGATTCTGGAAAGCATACCGCAGCCGCACCACGAACGGGTGCTCCACATGCTTCAGAATACGCTGCTCGGACTTGGTGTGCTCGACCTGCTTCTTCTTGAATACATCCTGCTTGCGCAGCACTTTCATCGCGTACACACGACCAGCATTCCGACCGTGCTTCTTCTTGGCAAGAAATACTTTACCGTACGCGCCTTTGCCCACCACCGAGAGCAAGTCGAAATCGTTCACGCTCATGGACGTAGAAATAACCATACTGCGCCTAGAGCTGCGCGCGCTGTTTGAACGACTTCCCAAATGATTTCCAGCGCTCGCTGTTTCCTCCTCTTCTTGAAACTCGGCGTCCTCCAAGTGCTCTCGCTGGTGCGGTACGGACGACATCGCCGCCGCGCCAGCGTACGCATATTGCGAGAGGCGGCTCATTTCATCCATCAGTTCATCCTCTGCCGGCTCGTCAGGCATAGAGCCACGCGCGCTGTCGAAGAAGGCGAACACGGTGTCCATACTCGCGGCGATTGTCCACGCCGTATTGGATGACTTTTGCTCCGCCGGCGATGTAGGTTCCCCCGCTGATAGGCTCAAGCATCCCAGCTGCGTGCAATCCTGCAGCTGCGTCCCTGGACTTTCCTTCGACCGCTGCCAATTGATCGCTCTCGTTCCCAGCAATCCTCTCACTTCCTGCGTGTCGTCCGCTTCGATGCGATGGCTCGACTCAATGAACGCGATTGCCGCCAACTTGGACCTGAGCAGCGGCTGCGTGCACACCAAATGCTTGGTCAACGAGCCTCCGCGCCCGTACGCAGCGATGTAGACCTGCGAGCACGAGGCGCGGACTCCGTACGTCTCCCACACGTAGCGGACGTGCAGCTCTGGCGTGCTCGAGTACGGGATCGGGATCTTCTCGCTGCCCACGCTGACCGTGTTGGTGCTGGGGTTCATGACCACGACGCCGTAGCCCTTGGACAGCGCCGTGTGCAGGTAGGGCAGCATGGAGCCCGAGCGGTACTGGTTGGGGTTCTCTGCGGCCTCCAGCACCAGGGAGCGGCTCCAGATGCCCGGCTGGATGCCGTTGCCGCTCACGATCACGAGCAGCAGCCGGCGGCAGATGTGCCAGTTCGCACTCATGAAGATGCTGCAGCGCGCGGGGCTGTCCGGGGACGGGATGCAGGTCTCCACGAAGCCCAGCTGGACCATCTTCTGCTGCTCCTCCAGCACGATCTGGTGCAGCAGCGCCTCCATCTTGCCGCGCTCGTCGTCGCGTGGGTGCTGCAGAGCGAAATAGACACACACACACACACACACACACACACACACACACACACAGAGAGAGAGAGAGAGAGAGAGAGCGTTACTGTGATGAATCTTAGGACAAGGTTCTTCCTCCTCCTCGTCGTCGTCCCAAGCGACGACCTGGGGGTGTAGCCATCAGCAAGAGCGTGTTTTACCATGTTGAGCTTTCAGCGCCGGCTTGGTGTCGTAACGGGAGAAAGGATTTGCCTCCGCTTCTCGGGGCGTCAGCGCCTGGGTGACAGCGGGCTTCTGGTCAGAATTAGCACTAGCTAGAAAAAGGCGTCGACCAGAGCACGACGCACTTTTGGAAAACCGAGTGACTTGGTTCCAGTATGCACTGGACGACGATTCGCAAGAGTGACATGCACCTCGTTTGAGTAACATAGCTTGAGCTTTGGAAAAACAAGTGAAACCTGACCACTTGGCCTGGCTCTACGCGTCCCATATGGCGCTACCTTCGTGAAACCTGCGTCGGTTGCTGTACGCCACACCAAGTTGAAGTGCCATTGGGCGAAAGTCTCAATCTGCATTTGACATGGAACGGCTCGGGGAAAGCGCTGAAGGTTTTCGTCACGAGATGAGGGAGAAGCTTTTCCGCGATGGATGAGGCCGGACGCTGCCGCTCAAGGAAACCAGCGCTCCACCTCCTCACTGTGAAATTTCCGTTGTGGTCGCTACATCGCCATTGCCATCGTCCTCGTCCGCCGCCGATCCGCGAACGATGTCGCGCAGACTGCTGCTGGCTGCGCTACTGCTAGTGGCTGGGCTGTACTCTGACCAAGCAAGTGGTCAATTCGTTTCGGACCCAATGTTTTTTGGCAATCAGCAGATGGCGGCGCCGATGATGAGATCTCAAGCATCGCCGTCGACTAGTTCGAACTCGACGTCGGCTTCATCTTTGTCTGGGTCGTCGCATGGGTCAAAAACTTCCTCTTCGAATGGTGGCTCCAGCCTCACTGGAAGTAGCAGCAGTGGCTTCTCCAGCAGTGAAGGTGGGTCTGACAGTTCTGGGAGCGGCGGGAGTGGAGACAACAGCGACAGCGGCAGCTGGAGCATGTCGGGTTCCGGCAGTTCAAGCTTGGAGTACGGATGCGACTGCAGATCGGTCCGTCGAGTCTCGCTGATGGGAGCTTCGGACTACTGCCTCGACCCCAATGCCTCACTGAGCAGCAAATGCGGCAACGTAGACCTCGGTGAAAGTGGCGCTTGCCCTATCGCTGGGGCCCAGCCGTGCTCACCCAAGGGCCATGTTTTAGCAAACGACTCGCTGTGCGCGCTGGACGATAAGGACGAGACGTACAAGTGTGTGGCCAGCAAGAAAGACTTGGATATCCAGAAGAACGGCAAGAAGAAGAAGAAAAAATCAAGCCGCCGTGGCCACGGATCGGACGCGTCGATGAGCAACGCTCCGTCGCACTTAATGCTGACGGCACGACAAGTGCTGTCGATTGTCTTCTGCGTGGCAGTTGGAGTCATGGTTGTCGTGTAGCGAGAGAAGAGAGAATTGCAGTGTTGCGGGGAGTTGAGGTGTCAACAAGTCGTTGAATACAAATGCGTTAGCTGTTCTAGCTCTTTTCATCATGGCGTGGAATCCCGAACGCCTCCTCTAATCGAGATTTTTTCTATCATCAGTTGTCCCTCTTAACGTCATCGGGCGGAAGGACAAAGTTGCTTAGGCGCAACCACTTGACCGACGTGAAGTAGTCTTGGGTCAGCAGCAGTAGTGGCGTCATCACGCACGCTTGCGCAATGGTCAGCCCCACGAGGTTCTCAGCAGTGGTGTGGAAGTATGACGCCGTGAAGAATAGCAGGTACGTCGCCATTCCGCCTACCAAAACCAGCCACGCGCGCAATACCGTTCGCTTCAAACTTGGCCCAGAGCTCTCGACGCTCAGTGCAAACCACTCAAACATCGGAATGGCCAGGTAGTGGCTCACGAGCAGCACAATGTGGTCCGAGTGGTCGAAATCAGCCGGGCAGCGTTTTCCACGGCGTAGATCTGCATACCAGCACGCATGGTCCGAGTGGCCCATGAGGAGGTGCACGAGCCGTTTCTCCACCAGACCCAGAGCCATGTACAGCACCACGGTGCGCAGCGCCATCACCGCTACGTACAGCAGCCCACGACGCACGTACACTCGAACGCGAGGCATGGTCACGTTCGGCCCCAGCATCATGGAGCCGTAGCTGAACACCACAGCCGACAGAGGGATCGCCCAAGCTCCCTACACAACACATAATACCCAATGCGTCAGCATTGCACGGTCAACAGCCACCCAACCTGATCACAATTGCCCAGACTAACCTGCATCGAACCCAGCACGGGCATGAGGTCCATGCCAGTGTAGCAAGGAGCTTCCTCGTAGCCTCCCGCCTCATTGTTGCAGCAGATGGTCTCATATCCCTCCGGGGCGTCCACATGCAGCCAGTTGGAGTCGCAGCTGCTCGTAACAAACCGAGAGCGTTAGAACTAGACGCCTTAATAAACAACCCTCAGTTGCCTCACGTACTCGCCCTGGACGCGCACGAACTTGTGCGGGAAGCGCTGCGACGTGTAGAAAACCACGAGCAGCAGCAGCGCGTTCACCGCCAGGAACGTCCCGCGTGCGTTGATCTTATGCAGCCGCAGCAGCGCCTGCTGCGCCACCGAGAGCTTCTTCGGCGCTGCCGGCCTGCCCCCCAACATGATGACGCTGAGTTGATAATGTATCGAGAATTGTCCGAAAACTGCTCCTCGGTGTGGACCACACCACAAAAGACGTTTGTTGCCGTTGACCATCACTCCTGGCGAGGGGATCCGACAGTTATGTTGAAGTTTGCTTTTCTTCACTGGGACCTTGCTCGTCATTCTGCAATACGCCACAGAGAGCGCAAGCCGCAGAACTACCAACCCCAGTCACAAAATGGAGGACGATATTCAAGCCGTGGTGATTGACAATGGCTCGGGCATGTGCAAGGCCGGATTCGCTGGTGACGATGCGCCGCGGGCCGTGTTCCCCTCCATCGTCGGCATGCCGAAGCACATGGGCATCATGGTGGGCATGAACCAGAAGGACGCCTACATTGGTGACGAAGCTCAAGCGAAGCGTGGTGTCTTGACGCTGCGGTACCCAATCGAGCACGGCATCGTCACGAACTGGGACGACATGGAAAAGATCTGGAGTCACACGTTTTACAATGAACTTCGAGTGGCCCCGGAGGAGCATCCGGTGCTGCTGACGGAGGCTCCGCTGAATCCCAAGGCCAATCGCGAGCGCATGACACAGATCATGTTCGAGACGTTCAACGTGCCGGCGATGTATGTAAACATTCAAGCCGTGCTGTCGTTGTATGCCTCTGGACGCACTACGGGCTGCGTTTTGGACTCTGGGGACGGGGTTTCGCACACGGTGCCTATCTACGAAGGTTATGCACTGCCCCATGCCATTGTGCGACTGGATCTGGCTGGACGAGACTTGACCGATTACATGATGAAGATTTTGACTGAGCGTGGCTACTCATTCACTACCACGGCGGAGCGAGAAATTGTGCGGGATATCAAGGAGAAGCTCACCTATGTGGCTATGAATTTTGACGAGGAGATGGAGAAAGCCGCACAGTCGTCCGCTCTAGACAAAACCTACGAACTGCCCGATGGAAATGTGATTGTGATCGGCAACGAGCGCTTCCGTGCGCCGGAGGTGCTTTTCAAGCCGTCCATGATTGGCCGCGAGTGCACGGGCGTCCACGAGTGCGCTTTCCAGACCATTATGAAATGTGACGTCGACATTCGCCGGGACTTGTACAACAATGTTGTGCTCTCCGGCGGTTCTACCATGTTCCCTGGGATTGGAGACCGCATGACGAAGGAGATGACCAAGCTGGCCCCAACGGCAATGAAAGTGAAGATTATCACGCCGCCCGAGCGCAAGTACTCCGTCTGGATTGGTGGGTCTATATTGGCCTCGCTGGCCACGTTTCAGCATATGTGGATCTCGAAGACGGACTACGACGAGTCGGGACCTTCCATTGTGCACCGCAAGTGCTTCTAAAGCACAACCCGCGACTCCTATGATTTTTACTTCAAAACATCTTGAGGCTTCATGCTTCGGTGTTGGAATATCTTCGCCGCGATCCATGTTGCGGTAGGTTGAACACTCGCCAAAAAATTTGATTCGATTTTTTGTTAACGGTAAAGCATTATCGTTTTGAGTTACACATGACTTCACAGTCAATACAAACTGGAACGCACCGTTAGGCTCCTTCGGCAGCCTCCACTTTGCTCAAGCGTACTGCCTCCGCGAATTCAGCGATGGGCTTGGCAGTCCACATGGTCGGTGTCCTCTGACGAGTAATCTTCCCAGCGCAGCCACTGTTTTCCTCGTCACTACGGAGAGAACTCTCATAGTACGCGAGATGGCCGCCGGACTTGGTCAAGCACAGAATCACATTCGGACAAGCTTCAACAAGAGTACGCGATGGTAGTGCCGTTCGCACGCTGATGGGATCATCCTCGGCATTGATGCAAAGCAGCGGCACCTTCACGGCACGCAGCTTCTTGTCGGACGATGCGTCTTGATAGAAATCGTCAGCATTCTTGTAGTTGAACAGCACACTTGTGAGCGTATCGTCAAATTCTCTCACAGTGCGAGAAGCTCTAACAGCCTCCATGTCGAGACCCGGGTAGCCCTCAAACTTCTCTGCAGCATTGCTCTAAGCAACAGATAATCAATCAACACATCAACGTTTAGTCCTCCTCCTCGAATACTATATAAGTACCCGCATACCTTTTCGAAGAAGAGCGCACGCATGCTGCGATTCAGCATTTTGTCGTAGGTCAGCCGATTGAGCAGCGTACCGGACAAGTTCTCCGACACCTTGGTCAAATTGAAGGGGTTTCCCACCGAAACAGCTCCAGTTAGCGGCGTTTGGTCTCCTTCTTCACCCAAATACTTCACCAGCACATTAGAGCCCATGGAGAACCCCACGCCAACGAACGCTTCTTGGCCGAAGTCGTACATCTTGGCCAGTTCCTGCAGCACGAAGCGCAGGTCCTCAGTGTAGGCTGTGCAGTACAGCTGAGCCGTACGAAGAGGTGTCTTGGCACACCCACGAGCGTTCAACACCACACACTGCCAGCCCACCTCGTGGAGGCGAGCAACGGTGAGGCGAATATAATTCGCCGGACTTCCGCCCGTAAGCCCCGGCAGCAGTAGCACCGTACGTCGCGTAGGGTCTACACCTTTGATCCACGACGAGTTCTCTTCATAAAGCAAAGCACCACTCTCTTTACGCGGAGGTGAATGCCCCGGAAGCAGCGCCCAGTCCAACGACACCACACCACCGTCGGGCATGTCCAGCAGCTGTCGCTTGTAGTCGACCAGCGGCGCACGCTTGTCGAACGCAAACTTGATCGTCTGCAGATGCCCATTGAAGAGGCGCCACGACGGGTAGTACTTGGTCTGAGCTGCAGGAACAAGGCAAGAAGTGTCAGCAACAATTGGAAGAAGGCAAACAATTGGCGACGTACTCATAGTGACGCAGTGGGACAACAGCTTCTTGTTGGCAGGCGTCTTGCGGTAGACCAGGCGCGGCGTCTCGGCCGTGCGCGCATAATGCCACCGCAGCAGCATCGACATGAGCGTCGGCCCGAGAAGCTTCTTGCCCAGATACAGCAGGACCAGCGCGAAGAGCACGCGGAAGCGACGTTGCTGACGCTGCGGGGTCAGAGCGAGCGCGCGGGTGTAGACGTTCCCCATGACTTCGGGACTTCCAGGGATTTTCACGAATGCATTGAACCTGTCAGGCTAACAAGGAAAGGAAACCAGCGAGTGCAGCTGGCGTGATCGGCGGTCGCTAGGCGAAGAGGGAGCAGCATTCGCTCTGATCATCAGAGCGAATGCTTCGATCAGACAGTCTGATCGAAGCGGTCGCAAGTTGCGACTCGCAACTTCGAAGTAAAGGGTGTATACCACATTATTTAGTGTAATTTACAGAAAACCATATACGTAAATCGTATCCTAAGAAGCCTCAGATCATTTGAAAGCTAGCATGCATGCGGCGAATGTTTCAAGTAGCTTTAGTACATATATTGTAGCTAACTTGAACTGTATTTTCTCTTCCTTTTCGCTTTCACGCGAAAGTGGCGCGCCATAGAATACTGTACATCGAATTAGCAAATATAGCTCGCAGCGTGCACCACCACAAAAACCAACGTTGTTCGGGTTTCTATGTGTCTTTGGTGCCCTTTGTCTTATCTACTAAAAACTAAACATTTACAGAGTCTAGTATCAGTCCACATCCTGATACAGCTTTTGAATCACCTTTTTATGACGTATTCGCTCCGGATCATGCCCCAGTGCTACGCATGCACGAGCATTTTGTAGCATGTAGCGCATTAAACGGACGAGCTAGAGCAACACAGCTAAAGAAACAAGGAGATGGGTCGGCGGCTGGCTCAGCTTGCTCAGTAGTGCTGAGCAACCTGTACGTGTAGGATCAGCAATTCATTACTGATACCTGGTCGACTGGGAACCCACATGGGGGGGCCAAAGGAGCACCTGCACCAGAAGCTTCTTGCCGCCTTCTTGTCAGTAAGACCTGTGTCGAAGACGAGGCTGAAGAAGCCAACACACTCGACAACGCGTAAGAATGAGCAGAAGGGACAAACGCCGGGTGTATGACATGTTTAGGCGTCTATGAAATAGAGATGCGCAGTGGTAGTACCAATTGAACACTAAGACTAACCTCCAAATATAACAGCAACGTTAACCTCAGCACATAGTTCACTAACATGTAATTTGAGTACAGCATCGAACACCAAGTTTAACCTCCTTGTGGAACAACAAAGGCAACCTCAATGCAAGCTAGTTCAGCACGCAGAGATTGAAGAAGAGGCTGCACATCGCACATGCATGCAGGTATACAAGTATGCTGTCAACCGGGGCAGAGCAAGTAACCAACACATTGGCGGTCCTCCACCCAAATCCAAAATGCTCTCGGGCGAAAGGATCCGGAATGCTAGTGACAGCGACAGCAGAGCACTTAAGCGCAGAGCTCTAATTCTTCCTTCTTCATTTTCTTCAGCTTTATTGAGGGTTACCGGTTTGGTATCGGTTATTAACCGTGAACCAGTTAACCCGAACCGGTTCAATCCGAACCCACACTGATTACGCCACCGCGGACTACGCCACTGTCGATTACGCCACCTGTAGGTACAAGATGGGCATCGACGTGGCGCTCTCTGATTGGCTGGAGTAACTGAGTATCCAGTAAAGAATCAAGTAGAGTGTATCCAGTAGGTCTAGAGATAGCAAGAAGGCTTCCAAGTTAAAGACCTCAATCAATCACTTTCGAATCTTCCTTCTTCCCCTTAAGTGGTTTCCTGCCTTCGCTCCGGTCTCGCCCAGAGTACTGCCCTCCCTCCGCTTCGTTAAGCTTCACGGTGTCCAAGATCCATACCTTCCATCAAGCTTGCTGGAGCCTTTCTGCAGTCTTCTAGCTTGCTTGATAACTTGCTTGATCTTCTCGCACTTCTCCTCCTTCTTCTTAGCGATCCTTGCGTGTCTGGCAGCCTGAATCACCGTCACGGCTTCAAAAGCCAGGCCGTGATCAACATCGTCGAACACATGTTCTCGCTGCTGCCCCGCTGCATGCAGCTCGTCAGTAGGCCCTTGGCTTGGCAGTAGGCGACGTAGCTGCACTCGTCCGCCGTGGCCTACATGATCTCGTCGAACGAGGGCCGCGGCGGGTGAGATGGTACGCGCAGGGCGACGGGTCGGGGTGGGCCATGGCGGCGGTGGTGATGAGGGCAGCGGCTGCTGATGCAAGGGTGTGTGGTGTGCAGGGCGGTGTGCGCGGGTGGGGCTTATTTGTAATGTGAGGCTCACTGCAATAGATGCAATGGCAGGCTCAGCCAAATGCGCGCCTTAAACGCAAAGTTCAAGGATCGCATTCTCGAGGGACTCAGTCAGCGCTTCAACGTTCTGCAGACGCCGCACGAGAATCCCTCCGCTCTCCTCGCCGTGACGCGTCATCGTGTTGTCAGCTCCGACTTCGTCGTCATTCTAAAGGCCGCGGGAGTCAAGCGCGTGACGTACGTGAACTACGCGATGATGGCGGACGTGCCGCCTTCATCGCGTGTATCTAGCCAGCAGAAAAGAACGTTAGTAATATAATATCATCAAAGCAAAAGTACAGCACTTACTGGCGGGTTTCTTTAGATTCGCAAAACACAAATGGTAGATTACCCATGTCAACCCACCGTGGCCACGAGTAGCGGTTGGAAGCTTTCTGGCTCACCGACGGCAACAGCGTCCCCGACGCAGCGACACTAGCGTCACGCATTTCGGACAGGAGATGGGTGTACTGAGGAAACATCGACTGGATTGCTTTTTCTAATTATTTGTATATCTAATTTTTATGTGCCCCCCATCCCCCCCCCGGGAGTGCCTCTTCTCCATCAAGTCCTTGCCTTGATGAAGAACGCGATACGACAAGCTACTACGCGTGTAAGGGCTGCGCCAAGTGCCGCAAGCATACGCCCAAGACCGGCGTGTCTCATGTTCGAACAGCGCATCCGGACTACGAGACCGACATGTGTGGCGCTAGCGTCGCTGCGTCGGGGACGCTGTTGCCGTGGGTGAGCCAGAAAGCTTCCAACCGCTACTCTTGGCCACGGTGGGTTGGCATGGGTAATCTACCATTTGTGTTTTGCGAATCTAAAGAAATCCACCAGTAAGTGCTGTACTTTTGTTTTGATGATATTATATTACTAACGTTATATATATATATATTCTTTTCTGCTGGCTAGATACACGAATCTCAATCCAATTTCGACAGCCGCCCTAACCGCGATCATAGAGACGGCTTTCGGTGATAAGATGCCCGAGTGTTTTGGTCTCATATGTGTTGGCTGGATCATGGTACCTAGCTGTCTATACTTGCTATGAGACGGCCGGACCTCAGTATCTGCTGTTATCGCTAGGACCGGTAATGGATGAGCCGGATGACCAGCTAAACGCTGAGGATCATCTTACGGTCATCAAGCGTTTTTTTCGGGAAGGCTATTTCCGGCTGTCGGTTCTTAGGCGATGACAACTGCTCTGTCAACAAGCGGCTTGCTAATCTTCTTGGCGTGCCACTTGTTAGCTGTGCGAACCACCGACTGAACCTTGCCGTGCGTAACTTTTTGGCGCCACGTGACAATAATCTCGAGGAGGTGCAACAGCTAATGCAAAAGCTACGGACCTTGCCGCAAGCGTCCAAGTAAGGTATGTTCGGACTTTTATTTTGCTATTTTGAGTTCTTGATGTGGATGTGGTACTGTTTGTCTGATATTAATTATGTGTGCTTATAATTTGAGTATCCCTAAAATAGGACCAAGACGCCACTGGCTGCGGTACTTCGACAGGACACCCGCTAGTCGTCGACATTAGAGTGGTTTAGCAAGAATCCAACGAACGTGTGATGCCCTACTTGTTTTCTTGCCTAGCCAGAGACAAGACCCACCCGTTCGTGCCTTGCTGGTGGCTACGTGAAAGGCACGGATTACTCGTTGCTTCGCTCGAGACCAAACGTCGTATGCTTTCGAAAGTGTCCAGGTACTATGCGGCGCACTGGCGCTGCGACAAGGCGAGCTGTCGAGTGAAGAGGAGCGTTCGCATGAACTCCTTTTTCGCCCGCTCCATGGTGAGCAAATACGAAAAACACCTGCAGAAATCAAGATCAGCACCACTTGCACCAAGTGCATAAATAGACTAGAGTCGACGCTCCAACTTGGAGTTCAACAGGGCCTCCACATGGGGCCCTGTGATTTGCTAGTATCTGACCAATAACACTTAAAGATCTGAGATGTGGCCTAACTCCGGAATTAGCCACCAAGAGGACAAGCCAGTCGCCACCAGACCGAGGAGCCGCCAGAGACGCCACCGCACGCCGCCAGTCCACGTACGAAGCCACGAGCCGCAGAAGCGGGGCGCTAACAGACGAGGATCCGGCAGCAAGTCCAGTATAGCAGCCAGGGTTTAACAGGTGCCATGGATAGGAGTGCTCCTGATTACTTTATTGGTGAATTACGTCATCTAGTTTCGTCATGCGATTTCGGTGAAAGGTCTACCCCCCCTCCTCCTCGCGTCTTCAAGAAACTTTCACGAAAGTAATGCTCGCTAAATTTTCCGCAGGTTTTCGTGGAAGACGGTGATTTCTACTGATACACCGGCTTTGCTATTTCGAAACGCGTGCAATGATGTAACTGGCTTCCGAGGAAACGCAACGATCCCAGATGACGTGGGTCAACTGCTCCGAGCCCTTGACACAGACAGTATCGTGCAGTTTCGTAACGACGGAGGGCGTGGGAGTTGGCCACATGAAAGTAGCACATGAGGGACACCAAATTGTTGTCTCTCCCCAATACTTTATGCTTTAATGCATAAAGTGCTGTAGAAAAGTGCTGGGGGGGACATTAACGCATGAAGTGTAGGGGATAGACAACAATTTGGAGTTCCTCATGACCTCCGGCTCACCTACAGTGCTTATTGGTATTTTCACGTTCGTCGCCGCGTCCAACGCACTCGTTTGCGCGGCAATGATGTTCGTACCGTACGAACGCGCACCACTGGCCGAAACATTCATTGACATCTTGTCTGTTTTCTCAAAGCCATTGAATTGGAAATGCCTAATGCTCGATCTCATCGTCTGTTTGATTGACGTATTTTTCTGGTTTAGGTTTGGTTTTGCAATTTTTCCTTTACCATGGTGTTTTCTTCTTGCACCGTTGTGAGTTGCTGCAGAAGCTTGCTTGCCTGACGGACATTTTTCTCGACCTTTTTCCTCAGCTGATGAAAGTCTGCTTCTGATCGCTCCAAGGCAGCGCGAAACTTAGTAGCTAGTGACTGTTCAGCATGAAGCTGCTCTTGAGTTTGTTTTAAATCGTCCTGTAATTTACGATTCTCTGCTTGCACGTTATCAGAGCTCACATGAGCTTCCAGGTTCTGTATCTGGTTCCGTAGCGTTGTGATTTGCTGTAGATGCTGTGCCTCACGCGTTGCCAGCTCTTCAGTCCATTCCTCCTGTGTTTTCTTGCGGCATCCAGCGCTAAGCTCTCGCTGCTGTTGCAGAGCCTTCTTCAGCATCGATATCACATAGCCTTCGTACGCTTTCAACTTGTCAGCATGTCCCTTGAACGACAGAAAGCTCAAGGTTTCCGATGCTTGCTTGTAGTCAACTACTCCACCGCGGTTTCTGGACGCCATGTATCGTTTCGCGAGCAGCATGGTTTGCGTCGGGCTCAACTTGAACTTCTATACTTCTCTTCTCCGCCGTATCTGATATTTATCTCCCTTCATCCGCTTGAACATGTCCCCCAATGCAGCGCAAGCTTCTGCGACCTCGTCCAGCGTCAAGCTGGAGTCGTCCGAGTCTCGGATTGCTCCTGCCACTGATGCTGCCTCGCTGTCGTTGTCGACGGAAGCACAGCTAGCCACACTGCCGCCACCAGCATTG
>JAIKVD010000458.1:0-19154 GCA_024679075.1 Phytophthora uliginosa
GGCCGCCGAAGCGCGCGCGCAGCGTCTCGTTGGACGCGATGTCCACGCCCGCGAGCGTCACGCTGCGTCCGCCCTGCGACTCGGAGAAGTGTGTGTGCCGCTGCAAGCTACATGTAGTGATGTTGACACTCAGCTTGTATAGGGCGGAGGGAACTCCGCCTTTTGCAACAATCAGTTGCTTTTGCAAAAAGCATTGTAATAACTCCGCGTTTTGCAACAATCAGTTGCTTTTGCAAAAAGCATTGTAATAACTCCGCGTTTTGCAAAAAGCCCCTCGTTCGTCTAGTCGAGTGATCAAGTTTTGAGACGGGCCTATGAGGTGAACCATCTGACTCGATTTTGTAGCCGACTAGCGAGATGGTTTGATAGTCGCGCCGGTGCCTCAGGTTACGGCCGCGCTTCAACAAACTCGCTTGAATGGAGTTTTGCTGCAGAGCGTTTTAAAAATCGGAAAAACCTGTGAAAAATCCACAACCTTCTATTAAAAGTATTCTGGGGGTTGCACCCCTAGACCCCCGCAGTAGAAAAACTAACTACGAGTTGCGGCAACGGGTCCGTTCGCTGGAATGCTCACTACCGCTCTCTAATATGGTCGACCTAGCCCCAACGTTGTGGATTTCTCACAGGTTTTTACGATTTTTAATATTATCTCAGTTTTGCTGGACGCGTCAGGTCTATGACACTTGCAAGTACAAATTGATCTCAGAAGCTTGAGCTCATGTCACGCCTGCCATGCAGTAGGTTTGCCCTCTGTTTGGGGAGAATCAATGCTCTCAAGAGGCGGCAAATCGTCTTGCGAACACTTGACAGCAGTAGTAATACTTAGAACATTACGCCGTCAGTTTTTTTCCTTACCGTAATTTACCCGCAAGAACATTCCTGAAACCTTCTTTCAGGCCTGGCACTCTTTCAGCGACGCGACCTCTCGACCACCTGAGAGCGAAACCAACGCCTTTTCGATCCGAGGGTGGTTTCAGATCCCCTCGACCAGGTAAGAACCATTCGACTTGAGAACTAATTTATTTATTTTTCTCAAAAAAAATATTAAAGGGGTATGTATATAGATACATCACACTGATAACATGTCGAACGAACTAACTTTCGGAAAATACAAGAACACGCCGATCGAAGAAGTATTCACTTCCGATCCTGGTTATTGTCGATGGATGCACAACCAGCCAAGCCTCAATATTAGTGATGAGATTAGAAATTTTCTTACAACAAAGTTTCTCAATGATGATAACTCTTATATGATGGCCTGGGGTAAGTACAAGGGTAAGACACTTACGCAAATCAGTCTAATCGATTCTAAGTATATCGATTGGCTTCGTAAAAATCCATTCGTAATTGAGAAATGTCCCAAGCTGGTTGAGGCATTAGCGATTAAGTAATTGAAAATCATATTTTTTTTTTTGTATCAGGGAATTACATCTAATGCGATTCTATTACGCTGTGGTAAAATCCAAAACCTCCCCGGTCAAGCGGTCGTAGGTGAGCTCTTGCTCACTCACAACCAATACGAGCATATTTGTACCTTGGCATCCGGCATTCACACCGGCAACCTGAATAGCCTGAGGAATATCACGTTCCGTTAAGCGACTAACATCAGCAATGAGAACACGGTTAGTTAGCGACCACGTCTGATAGTCAAGAAGACCATTCACAAGCTCAGGGGTCAGATCACCATTAATAGCCGAAATCTTAGCGATTTCATTAGTGAAGTGGTGGAAGTCATAGTCGTGGCTGATGTCAAACGTCTGCTGGGAACCGATACGAACGTTAAAGTTGCGAATGGACGAACCAGGGTGTAGAGTCCAAGGAGCCGAATCAAACGGACTCTGGAACTCTTGTACAGCAGCGGAAGCAAAACTACCGGTCGGCTCAGCAAAAGGAAGGAGGATTACATACTTAGCATTCTTAACAGAAGCCGAAAGCTGGAGATCAAATGCAGCATTCAGTTGAGTGGATTGCTTACCCGTACCAGCACGCTGGTAGAACCACTGTGCATAACAATCGTTGTATCGAACCTTCTTCACCGGCTTGGAGATAATTGCCTGAGGGTTCTCAAGATGTACGAACGGTACATACAGACGAGAAGTAGTGAATGGCATGTAAGTACCATCGATATTAGGTTCAAGGGCATTGACGACGGCGCCCCAGGAAATACTGAACGGGGCAGAAGCAGCAAGAACACCAGCCATAGGATTACCAGTGGAAGAAGCAGCAACCATCACAGGACAGACATTACCACTCGCGAGAGTAGTACTGGTTAGCGACATACCCTTCGAAGCATCTACAGCAACAGACGAAGTACCCTGATTGACGCGGAAACGGAGACGAATTTGAGGATTAGCCATGAGATCGAGCTCCTTGAAGATCGGATGAAGATCAGTTAGCTTAATCTTAAGCATATAGTTCCACGTTCCCATGATAGCGTTAGCCGTAAGAGCACCAGATACGAAGGCACCACGAGCAGTTTGGTTAGCAATTGTGGTGGAGGCAGCAGCTCCACCGACCGAAGGCCACGCCGTAGAGAAATCAGAACCAGCGTTAGGAGGGTTCGACAGAAGTCGGCGAACAAAACCATCGTTAGGGATTGATGCACCACCCGAGGGGCCAGTGGTAGCAAACGAACCTGAGAATGCAGTAGTGTTTGAGTATCCATCTCCAGTAGTCGAGCTGGTAGCAGAGCTGTACAAAGCGGACTGAGCAGCATCAGGGTATAGGAAGGACTCTGGTCCATGCTTTTCAACGTACTGAGGACTATATCCCGTCTGAGCACGGACATTGTTCCAAAAGAGCTTGTAGTCAGCCATCGAAACGATGGTCTTTCCATTAAGTTCCAGCGACATGCTATCGATGACATTCCAGTTGCCGCACTTTAGAGTAGCACAGAAGCGATTGGCAGCAGCGCCCTGAGCAGTACCACCATTCTTCATCGACACCTTGTATGGGAGCATGATGTAAGCATCGCGAAGACAAGCGAATCCTTCAGATCCATTAAGCTGAGCAGTGGCATCGATAGTAATGACACCATTCTGGTACGAGCCCTGGTTGAGATCGATTACAAACGGTACTCGCTTGCCAGAAGATACCTTGATCTCCGGATCGCTCTTGAGCGAGCTCTGGTACAAATATTGGTCGGATAGTTGAGTTTCACTCATCGTTGATTGTATATGGTTTCTAATATAGTTTGAACGAAATTAAATATTATGAGCGACCTTATCAAGCCAATCACGTCTGATCATGATCTGATCGAACTCGCGAAAAAGCTTGGTGTACATAAGCCGATATCTAAGAAAGGGTCATACCTGGTTTTACTTAGACCACCTAATCTCGATGTTGGCCACTGGACGGCTGTTCATGATAATGAGTTCTTCGACAGTATGGGTGAGGCAGCTCCAACAAAGTATGGAATCGGGAAGTACAATCCCAAACAATTCCAAGGTACGTATGGCGATTACTGTGGGATTTGGTGTGCTGTGGTTATATTGCAAGCAAAAAAATAAGATGAATCTACTAAATCGATTCAAGGATTTGAACTTAACTATCCTGACTTAGCCAGTGCTGATGTTTGGTTGTTCGATAGTGTTTAAGCTTATTGACATGGGTATATCTACCTCCACAATCACATTGGTGCTTGGTGTTTAATTTAGCGTTGATAGATTCTTTGTTAGTTTGATAATGCTGCTTTTTATACAGTTTATTGATCTGGAATGGACTCACTTTATTAACGCAAGTAAGTTTTGAAATCCACAAGCATTCGTATGCTTCAAGGTGCTTCCGATCTACAACATCATATGCTTTAATAGGGATGAGCTTGAACTTATTGATTCCATGTTCTTGGAAGTAAGGGTAGATTTCACACTTGCCCCGCTTTTCATGGATCCATTCATGATAGTGCTGCTTATGTTTTTGCCATCTCTTACGAGGTTCATTAAATGTAGAACCAACGTATTGAATGTCGCTCTCCAGGTGGATAATTCGATAGATGTGTCCTATCATGGTACAAATGTGCTATTACTATATAATCAACTACATTATTTATCAGAATAGTATGTATTATTTAGTTTAGAAAATATAGATTAATCATGTATCGTGAATTAACGATCTCCAGTGATATTCCAGGTCCCAAGCTGACCAAAGCTTTCAAGACTGGTAAGCTAAGTCTTACATCTGACCAACTCAAGGGTAGTGGTTCGGTTATCCATCTTCACCCCGCTTCATATGAGAAGGCAATCAAGGCTCGCAAGGCAGGTCGCGGTGTGCGGCTTGATATCACAAGACACGAAGTCAAGAAAGGATACAAGCGAGCCCAAGGTGGCAGTATTTGGTCCAAGGTATGGGGAGGCATTAAATCTGCATTAAAGTTCGCCAAGGACTCAGGCTTGCTATCCCGCGCAGCCGACGTTGCTGTCCCCGCTCTTGCAACTGCACTCGGGGCTCCACAGGGTGCTATCTCTGCACGAGCAGCAATTCGTTCCATGACTGGTATTGGAGTTTATGATTCTGATAGTGATGTAGAAAAAGACGGAGGTCGTCTAACTATGACTGATGTTAAGAAAGGAGCGAAGCGTGCTCTTTCGTATGCTAAACGTAGAGGAATTTTAACCGACGTAGTCGATTCTGGAGAAAAGTACCTACTATCCAAGGCGACCAAGCCTGAGCATGGAGACCTAATCAAATCCATTCGAGGTGAGGTCCGTCGTCGTTATGGAGTTGGCGTTGCCAAGCCAAAGCGTAAGAAATTTGCAAAGGGTTCGCAAGAGGCTAAGGATCACATGGCTAAGATCCGCTCAATGCGTAAGAAGCCTATGGTAGCTGGCTCATTTCGTTTGTGAAAAAAAAACACAGCATTAGCTAACTTATTTTTTTGGGCGAAGTAATAGCATGATCGAATCGGAAGTATCGCGAAAGATTACCTTCTTATCGTTTTGGTTATAGATGCTGATAGTAATTGTAGAGCGAGAGCCATTGTGGCAATTCATCCATGCATACTGACTCGGTTTATATGAGATAAGCTGACCAATTGCTGCATCACCTCTATCAAATGCACTTACAATATCACCAGATGCAACGTATTCATTTTTGATCAGATCGCAACGAACGATGTATGAACTGGTGGGGTGAATCTGAGGAATGATGTTAGAGAGCTGAGCACTGGCAACTACCGCTGATGTGGCAGGGTATGTAGCTGCAGTCAGACCAACAACCTTTCCAAACTCAACATTATCGATAATAAGACGTGGGACGCGAGTGGTAGTAGGTAATCCAGTACCACCAGCTGAGTATAGACCAGTTGCAGGTCTTGTCCAAGTACCACCAAGTGTTGGCAACGTTGTTGGCGTAGGCGAGAAATCCACCTGACACGCGTAATAGACACTGTTTTCACTAAGCTTTAGATAGAATACGTTGTTTCCCGTTGGATCAATCAAATACGCACCAGCATTTACAAGCGCGGTCTGAATACTGCGATTGATATCATCATAGGAATAAATACCATCCGGTAGAGTGATACTGATAGTAGAGGTAGTCGCCGCAGTCGGGACTTCGATCTTGAAGCTTGTGTTTTGGAACTGCATCGAGTCAATATTATATTCCGAGTTGTACATGCTGATGCTTTGGACGGCACACACTACATCACGAAAGTCAGCGGCTGAACCAGGGAACGAGTATTTCCAAGTTGAGTTGTATCCATCTTGAACGAGATTAGTACTGTCGAGTTTCAGAAAGCTTGCCCTTTTAGTTGTATATGATGTTAGGCATTTTTCGGATTGATTAATTGGAATTACTCTTCCATCGCGATAGGTCTGTCAAAGTTGTACCTGATTTGACCCTTAACAGAGTCGATGAATAACATCTGGCCTTTCTGCTCAGTGGCTTTGTTGTAGTAATAGACAATCGATCGATCATCTACTCCCTTGATATTGAAATCTTTCACAACCATCTGCAAATCACGCTTCGAATTGGCTCTTAGGATAGCTACATACTCTGAATTCAAGCGAATCATCTTGTCCGTAGCAAAGTAGCTGTGGCTAAGGAATATGGTACTCAATTTAAAATGTCGGCCCCTGGTGAAGTAATGTGAGAAGATATTCTTCTGGAGTAGCTTATCATTGCTGTAATCGTCTATGATAACAAGCTCAGGTTTGTTGGAGCTCATAGGTGTGTGGCGCACTTGATCAACTTTTGGGGGCATATCTGGATCAGCGAAAGTAATGAAATCCTCGAGCTTATCTCGTAGGTACTCGTAGAGCTCTTGGTGTGGATTACGGGCAATGATCGTTAGATGCGCGAACACGTGTGGAGAATGCTTGAGGATGAACATACATAGATTGTTCTTCCCACTGAATGAGGGACCAAGCACAACCATTCTAAATAACTTTTTAATGTCAAGCGCAGGGATGTCGCCCATGCCAGCAGACTTGAATTTCTTTGGCAAGGAAGCGCCAAAGTCTGGAATTCCGCTCATGATCGTGTCTTTAATCACTCGATCTATATAGCTCGAGACAAAAAACAACTATGAGTTCCGGTTTTACGTATCCTCAACCAATTTTTACGTCGCCTATCTATAACCCTGCATTCTATCTAACATTGGATGCGAGTGGATATCTTACCTATGAGTATGCGCAGACGCTTTATCTCGATAAGAATGATTACCGCTTGACTTACATCACAGGAATTACTCCGGGGACAGCAACACAAGGTATAGCCCTCGTTCCAGGTACTAATAATGATATCAGTGGAATTGGAGCGTTGTCGTGTAGCAGTCTGACAGTAAATGGTTCCAGCGTATCATCTCCGCCCTCGTACGTAGTCGGTATCACGCCGGGAACAGCAGCAAACAACAAAGCGTTGATATTGGGGGCATCTGGTGAGATTGCTACGATCACTACGCTTACCGCTACAAATATCTATGGAACTCTTCAAACCGGAGCTCAAACGGCGATTACATCCTTAGGAACGCTCTCAGAGCTAACGATCGGAGGCAACTTAGTATTCACTGGAGCATCACGAACGATAACAGGTTTATCATCGATATCGGCAACAACACTAACTGGGGCGCTATCTACAGCCGCGCAGACAGCGATCACCTCAGTTGGGACACTAACCAATTTAACGCTATCGACTGGTGGAACCGGTCTCTTCATCCCGAATCTCAAATTTTACAATTCAACCACAACTCTGTATGACCAATTCAATCAAGCATATTATATCGGTGTAGTAGAGGGCGGCTGTGTTGCTCAAAAGGCACTCGTCGCGGATCTGAATAAAGATATTGGATCAATACGCAACCTTAGTTGCACCGGTACTTTTGGCTCATCGATCTCAGTGTCAGCACCAACAATAACATGCGATACAATCTCTAAATCAGGGACGCAAACGATGACAGCTACTACTCTCAATCTAAACCCAACTACGCTTCAGATCCATGGTACAACTCTAACAGCAACGGCGACGGAGCTAAACGCCCTGAGTGGGCTAACCGCATCAACAACGGAGCTCAACTACAACGATATCACGACGCTTGGATCCGCTGAGGCTTCTAAGACACTTACGTGTGATGCATCAAGAAATGTTGTCAATATAAGCTCGCTCTCGACTGCAGAAAGTGTTATAATTGTCCCAGCTGGTAATTCTATAACTCCCGGGCTCAGCACGGCTCCTGGATACGATCTTCAGTTCCAGAATGCGACCAATACTTCTGGCTGTACTGCATCGATCTGCTTTACTATCCATGGCTCGGCAGCATCAGCCAGTATTACTCCAACTGCCTGCATTACTGCGAAATCAACAGCTACTGGTACATCGAGTATGTATTCAGCATCTCAGCTTGGATTCTTTACGAGGGATAACCAACTTCAAATCGGCGGTTCGCTTACTGAGCGAATGCGAATTCATGGAGATGGAAAAATATCATTCTCAGATACGATTGGAGATCAGCAGTGGAACATGCTA
Source organism: Phytophthora uliginosa (assembly GCA_024679075.1). Lineage (NCBI taxonomy): Eukaryota > Oomycota > Peronosporomycetes > Peronosporales > Peronosporaceae > Phytophthora > Phytophthora uliginosa. The sequence goes on from JAIKVD010000458.1 coordinate 7,960, forward strand.
AAAGCAAATTCATCTTGCAGTCTTCGTTTTGGAGCAAATTTATCAAGCAACGACTGCTTTACATGGACCTATGTATATTCGGCGAGTGGTAGCGCGACCAACTATCTGACTTTAAACAGTTATGGTACATCAAACTGTATGACATGGACCAATGGTAATCTGGTCGGCATAGGAACTTCTGATCCAAAATGTGGTCTTGATGTATCAACATATGCGTCAGTAAGTATGACAGGACCTCTGGCTACCGGTACATCATCAGCTTATACCGTTAATAGAGCTGGTACATTTACGGATTCCGTCAGTATCTACTGCCGACAGGCCCTTATGGTTGGAGTACGTGGAGCCTACATCGGTAGCGATCGTCGTGTTAAGGAAAACATCTCTACCATTCCACCAGAAGACGGAGTCAAGTTCGTTCGTGATATCAATCCAAAGCTATATGACCTTAAAGGCTTTGGCAAGCGACAGGTTGGGTATATCAGTCAGGATATGATACAAGACTACTCAGTACTCATCTCACTACTACCAGACCCGAATATGACTATCGATCAAGAAGGCGATGTAGATGGAGCGTTTCTCTCTCTATCATATGAGCGAATACCAGCGTTTTTACACGCAGCTCTGAAGTCAGTTCTTGATCGGCTCGATGAACAGCAAGCTCAAATAGATGAACTGAGGTCAATTATCGCTGAGTGAGTATAGACAATGGTTGCATTCAAATTCCGAGTTTCTCAACGCAAGCTCATTCAAAATAAATATCTTTGGTAGCATATAGCATAATCATGGGTTGTATGCCAAGTAAAGAGATCAAAACGAATTTAACGTCTGATAATCCAAATCAGGTCGTAGGATCAACCATGCTTAGAGCGGATCAGATAGTAGTCTTAGGGGATTCAGTTTTCCTCCCAACAAAAAATGCTGATGGTGAGGATGCTATACTTGAAATATCTATCAACGATAAAAAAATCGAAGTTCATCGAGGATATCGAAACAAACTCGTACGAAGTGGTATCGCTTAGATGGCGAATGTCTTCACAGTCTTTGTTTTTTTCTTGGGTTGGTAAGCCCACATACGGCCACCTTCGGTTTGCGTCGATGCATCTACCTTCCGGATTGACTTATCGAGATCAGTGGCCCATACAGCTGCCTGAGTTTTCTGAGGGCGGTCATGAATGATTAGATTCTTCATGATAGCTTTGAGCTCAGCAACGTTGTTGTCGGCGTTATCACCATAGCTACCGGATGAGCTGGAAATAATGCGGGGGTTGAAGAAGAACATGGTGTTTATAGTATTCGAGTTATAATCTCCTTGAATTCTTTATCATCAATCAATCGATTGCTGTTCATATCCACTGTAAGCGACTTGAGCTGCTTGATGATACTCGGATTATCATTTCCTAACTGAATCTCACCCTTGAGCTTGTCATATTCAGCCCGAAGGGTTTCAAGCGGATCCGTGAGCTTATCGTGGAAATTGTACTGGAGATGAGTGATAGCAAGGATCTCCTTGAACATTTTTTTATCTTCGACGCTAAGATTGTCATACGTAGCCTGATCAATATGGTTCTTATATACGAGCGTTCTAATCATACCTTGAAGACTATCGCTGATCTGACACTTAGGCCCACACTTGCGTCGATTAGGTTGAACGATAACAAGTGTCTTAGCATCAAGGTCAGGAGTACGAATGTACTTGCTTCCAAGCTGTCGATATACGTAGGCGCTCGGTGTAGCTAAGCCCTGAATCTCATTAAGATTGTAAGTTCTTCCACGTCTGACGACTCCATCGAGTGGGGCCACGCCTGCTCCTCTTAGACCACGACCTTTAAGTCCCTCTCCGCGAGAACGCTTCGCAAAGTCGTCGGCAGCACGCTCACGTTCCTCTTCTTCAGCGATTTCCTGAACCAATTTGCTGTATTTCTTATACTTCGTACTATAAACAGACTTTGTAGCCTTCATAGCTGATGTTGCTGCCTTCAGTGCTGATCGTACGGCTTTTGAATTATTACCTTTCACTGCCTTCTTAGCCTCCTCATGTCGCTTTTGAGCCTCTCCATATGATTGGTAAGCACGTTCAGCGTCATCATGAAGTTTGTCCAGTTCGCTCTCCTCATATACATCCTCACTTTGTTGCTTAACATCATCAGCATTGTTGAAGATGACCTCGCGAATAATCTTGAGATTGTCATTCACATTTTTAATCATTTTCTTCTCCGCTTCAGTTGCAGGAGCTTCGATATCCGTTGCAGTACGATGAGCATCATCTAACCCACTTAGTAAAGCCATGAACGTGTCCACCCAACGTATAACCTTCATCAGCTCAGTCCAAGCATTTCCTGAAACAATTTTGTGGTCCTTGTTCCTAATATTGAGATATTTATTTTCGCTTGGTACACTGAAGTAGTAAGTGTCATGAGCTTTTACACCATTCTTAGAGTCGACAACGGGGTGAAGACGAAATGGGATCACGATCTTGTTATCAAAGAGGCCCTTGTAGTACTCGTATAGAATTTTCTTAGCTTCACTGTCAGGGATTGATAGGTTTCTATCCATATCCTCATCTAAACCAGTTTTCGTACCATGTCGTGGCTCACGCTCTTCTTCATCATCATAAGGCTTGTAGTCCTTGATATCTCTTTCAACATCGCTATCTCCAACCATTGTAAGTGCTAATCCTCTTTCCTTGACCATTTTCAAAAACTCTCTGAGTGTGGATTGCCAATCAATCTTCTTCAGTGCTGCTGTGTGTCTCAGGTTTGATTCTTTTCCAAATACATCAACGGATCCATCCTTAACCCAAACATACTGCTCTAATGAGCTTTTATCAGATTTATACTTATCCTTGAAAATCGGTACAATACTCTTCATTAACCCATTCGAATCCAGCATCTCCATGTTTTTGGAAATAATCCATAGCATCTTAAATCTACTACGATCATCGTCAGATGCGGTAGAAGTTATTTTTCTATCAAAGGTAATGTTGGGCAGTCTCCGATCCTTAAGAACTACGTCAAGCTCTTCTAATTCATCACCTGCTCGCTTATTCTTTTCCAAACGCATAATGGTCCTCGTCCGATTTTCTTCCTCCAACATTCCATGTGTTTCATCGATCGATTGACTTTCAGCATCATAGTACATATCTTTAATCTTTTCCATAGTTGCTACCCAGTCAATATACTCGTATCGTTTGTATTTTTTACCATTTCGTGATAGACGCGCCCCATTTTCACCGATAACATAGCGTTTATCGTCTTTAGTATCTTTCTTTTTAATCGGATGAATTCGAAGCGCAACCCAATTAGGAAATTTTTTGTAAAATGCTTTGACCCATTCACGTGATGCAACTTGCTCTTCCGTATCAAGCCGGGCAGGCTTTCTTGGTGTATTCGTTTCTGCATCTATTGTTGATGGCTTGGCATTGACGCTGACATCACTCGTTCGAACACTATTATCAACTCCGACATCTGATGTTGTAGGTCGAGCCTGAACATTTCGATCAGTTGTATCAGGACGTACTTGAAATCCTCTATCAGCTGTATCGGGGCTTATATGTACACCAACCATCAGTAGTATCTGGTTTAGCTGTAGATCCCACATTTACCATTGATGGTGTTGAGACCTCAGGGTTTATGTCGGAGTTTTCATCACTGAGACTTTTTTTTAAGTCTGATTGAGCAATCGCCTGAGTAATAATATCATTCAGGATTTGCTTAACTTCTGTTGGAACAGGCTGATCAGGTCCAACACTTGCATCAGTCTGAGTAGATTCAGTTGATTTCTTCGGTACAGTAGTGATACCATTGGTGATATCAGTCGCCCACGATGCACCTTCATACATCTCACGCTTGACATTGGCTTGTCTAACACGACGTTGAGATTTTTCAAGAAGCTCCTGACGCTTCTGCTCTCTCTGAGCGAGGGATGTAAAATTTGGGAACATTGTGTCTATATCATCAGAATCATAAAAAAATGAGTAGATAATTACCAGTAGCTCGGCATGACTGAGTCATGACGGAATGGCGAGTACGAATGACAAATATGATTTCTATCATTGAGGAGACTTAGATACCGATCCTTAATACAATGGAATGGAACTCCAAATATCGCTTCTAACTCATGTCGATACTTACGATTTACTATCGTTTTTCGAAAATTGGCAGCTGCATCAAGATTCATTAGTTCGTTCTTGATTCGGCTTACTTCCTGGATAATCCATAGCTTTCGTTGAAGGTTAGCCAGCTCACGATCCTTTGCTAAACATCCGGAACACATTATTATCTTATTACTATATATCAAGTCAGATATTTTACAAAAATATCGCGAAAAATACATCTAATGATATACTTGAGTCAAACGCTTACAGAGGATGTCTCTATCGAATTTATTTACAAGCTGATTATGACTCATTTTTTTGACGCGGAGTGAAACTACGTCAGCTCTTTGTTGCCTCCCAGTACTCCTTTTCAAGCGTCGATCTCCTGTTTTTGTTTATTAAACGGAGATTTGAGACTGGCTCCCAGGAATCAGGTTCATTACCAACCCATTTAACTAAGTATTTGTGCTTCCCTGACCGCATCTTTTTGTGGTCTAAGATCTTCTCAGCTTCAAGGATGTCTCCCCGGTTGATGATTGCTTCAGTCGTCTCCGATTGTACCATCTTGAGATCATTGGGAGGCTTGTAGAGTGTGTGCCCATTCATGGAACGGATCTGGACTCGATAGCCGTCCATACCAACTATCGAATATACCGCCTTGCTCCAACGGGCTTGCTCTTTGTCAAACGTTTTCTTCTTAAGTCGATATAGAACATGTGCTCCAACTTCGAGCTCATTCTCAACCTTCTCTGCTTCATCTTGATTATGTTTCAGCTCTGACCCAATGACTTTACCTTTAGCTTCATTTGGGGTCATTCGAATAGACCTATGAGTCGTGCTATTGTAGTTATCGATGAGATCACTGATGAGCTTTTGAGTTATCCGTTTCGGTTGAATCTTCGTTAGCCGTTGCTTCAAGGTCCTGTTGAATCGTTCGATCTTACCCATGGTTCCGTGATCTCCTGGCTCGTTGTTGAAATGATCGATTGACTTTGATTTGAAGAATGCCTGCACGTCCTTGTTAATGAATTCGCTTCCGTTGTCGCTTGTGAGGATATCCACCTTGTGAAGCTGAACAAATGCTTTGATTGCACTTAATACCACAGATGCCGTCTTGTTTTTGAGTACCTTCGCGTAGCCAAGTCTCGAGTTGATATTGATGGCTGTCAATATCGGCCACTTATTCCAGAATGCAAGATCCGTTTGCCACGAATTTGGGTTATGTGATGTGATTTTGAAGCCATCGTAATGCTTTTTCTGATCCTGGAATCGTTGAATCTCCGACTGGGTAGCATACCATTCCTTTACCGTTTTGAATTTTATCGTTGGGTCTATCTCTCTTGCCTTCTCGTGCAGCGCTTTTGCCGCGATATAGCCAGTTTTGGGGTCATAGTAGAGTTGATTTAGGAGATCAGCCATCATCTATGTTATATCCAATAAAAAAATGCATGATGCTGGCAAAGTCTTCCCCTAAATATTAAGTGGGGTTGTTGAAATACCGTCCGAGAGTACCTTCCTCTTATCGTAGTAGTAATTTAGGGCAGTTTTGTTCTGCGTATATGTAATAATCGACTTAGACTCCTTGCTGATACGAAACCCCTTGTTAGTCCCCTGGAGTGTGATACGCTCTCGAACAACTGTCTCGAAGCCATCTGGGTTAAGTACATCAACGTTGCGACCACGCCCCTGCTGGATATCCTTAGCACTGACTTTGACCTTGTGCTCCTCGTCTGGGAGGTAGCAGATGTAGTTCTTAGAGGATAATGAGACCATTGCATCACCTCGCCACTCTTCCTTGAATAGGCCAGGCGTGCGCCGATCGAACTTGGCAACCTCGACGTTGTAGTCTCGCGGAAACCACTCGTACTTGTGCTCATTGAAGTGATCACGCAGCTCAGGCTTAATGCATTCTTTGAATGGGTTCTCGCAGCTGAACGCGATATAGCCACTGTCGGTATCCATTTCCTGATCCTGAAAATCGCTGCGATCGAAGTAGTAGTCAATGCAGTCATAGTAGAACTGAAGCATACGCAGCTTGGCCAGTTGGTAAATGGCGATTGACAAATGGATTGGGTCCTTGTTCTTGAGGCGACGTTTCTTCATTGTAATCTCACATGCATCATTGAGCTCCTCCAGTCCATGGAAGGTGAAGTGCTCGATACGATTCTTGATTACGTTGTCATCGGATTCATATTTGACTTGCTTGTGCTTGCTCATGTCCATCCCAGATCGACCAAAAGCACTATTTCCAACCAATTTCATCATCTCAGCAATCATTGACTTAGATACATCGACATCACCCTCTCGTCGCGCGTTCGATACAGCCTCCATAAATGGAGCGAATGCTTTGTGAGAGTTGGCTTTGATGAAGCTATATGTCTTTGTGATCTCCATTCCATGAGCGAGATACCATTTCAGCAACGGTGCGTAGATTAGAATCTTTTCACCGAAATAGCTACCGATTAGCTTGCGAGCAGGTTTTGCTCGACTCTTGCCGCGAGTCTGGTTGTACTCATACATGTGTGAGCCGATGATGCTTTCATCGCTACAGTCGATTAGCACATTCTTGAAAATGGGGGTCATCTCCGAGAAGTAGTCTTTCAAGTGCTCTGGAGTCTTAATATCACATTCAAGGAAACCAAAAATCTTGTCAGCAACAATGTCCTCGACAATACCTTCATAAGCCTCGATCGTAGTCAATCGTCCACATGGCATCTCACCACCGAGTGCCCACAGGTAGAGAGCGTTGGCGTCATACCCAATGATCTTTTTACACAGCTTACCACCTCGAATCTTGGTCTCGTTGCGTTTGGCATAGCGATTAAAGATAATGGATGGACCTCCAGCAATGTTGGCCTTCATCTTACCATAGATCTGAGATTCCTCCTTATCAATGCTATAAACCAATCGGTCTGAGTTTAACTCCAGTAGCTTTTTGTAGCGAAAACCCTTCAGAGACATATCCTTACGAGCGGTGTTGCACGATATGCAACTAATCAAGATGTTGCCGTCGATGTGCCCAACCTTGTTGTTGATTCTATCGGCTGAAGCCGTATCATCAGTCAACTGACAATAGCACAGACCACAAAGATACTTTTGCTGGTTAAGCAATCTATTCAGGTGATGTAATGTCATGCCAAACTCGCGCTTTGCCTCAGCATCCTGGCTTTTGTATCCAGCAATACGTTTAGCTGGGAAACTAAATGCTGGAGCTGGATTCTTGTTCGGATATTGAAGATTGTTGAAGCAGGTCTGGTACATAACCTTTTCACTAAGTCCCGGTAGCGATACACCATCAGTAAACATATCCAGATCGAAACCCTTAAACAGTTCGCGCTGTGCCTTGATAGCTTTGATAAACGGAACTACGTCGAGATTGTTGTACCAAATGAGCAGGTCTTTGATCGACTTCATTTGATAGTGGTCCCAAACAAATTTTACACGCTCATAGTCATCGTCGCTGATGCTGGTGCCGCGAAGCGCGCTGTCAAAAGCCGATTTTGGTGGGATGTCAGTCTCATCGAGAACCTCAAAAGCTTTTATGTACTCGTACGGGAATAGCCCCTTCCCAAGACCGCATGTGCAGCTAATTCTATCACTGCACTTACATCCACCGAGGTAGGTACTAAGGTACTTGTCGTAGCTCGTTCCGGCGGGGACGTAGTTGCTAATATCGAGCATTTTCATGTCGCTTGTAGCAATGCACATGTAGCTTGGGTTCTTGATGACGGATTTGATGTTGCCCGTACCAATTACGGCAAACAGATCGTTTTTGATGAGGTTGATATCATAACGACCACTGTTGAAGCCAAATATTGGTACTTGATCGATCTGCGTCTTGATTTTAGCATAGTCCGTTCTTTGCTTACCGAAACCGATGATACTGTGAAAATCGAAGAAGCTTGCATACTTTCCTTCCTGAACCCAACTATCCACATCTGACATCTTATAGGTCTTACCAAGGACAACACCAGGAATCTCCATACCCGTCAAACCATGAGCATTGATAATCTTCCGTAGGAGGGTATCATACTTGGATACGTTATATCTCTGGATCTTCGACGCCACCTCACCGATATACCTAAACATATCCTTAAGCAAAGCCTTTGGATCGTCATTTACAAAGCATTCTACTGTCTGGGTGAGACTATCGGCCACCGAAACACTGACCGGTATATGTTCGTTCGTATAGATGGTGCTCTTACCATGCTTGGTAGCGGTCGGCTTGAGAATCGCCTCGAAGTCATAGACAATGAAATGGTCAATGTAGTGGTCGACGCCCTTAATGGAGTACTTAGTTAGCAGAGATTTAATCGTGTTTTGTACTGGCTTGTAAATCGTTGGCTCTGCTGGGAAGCTTTCGATATTGACAAGCTCGCACATGTTATTTTTATGATTTTTAAGCCTTTCGGAGCTAACGAAAATCATTTCACACTTAGGACATTGATACTTGCTCTGAAGCATATCGATGCTCTTGATATAGAGAGCATGGTTTTCATGTGAGAGAACGTTTAACGAGTCGTACTCCTTGTCGGAACGTCGAATGCATTCCACCTTACCCGAACCTACATCCATCGTATAGACATTGATAGCGAGCTGAAAACATTCCTCGAGCTCATCGAGCTGTAGAAGATCGATTGGCTTAAATTACGGAACAAAGACAGAGAATAGCTAATACCCTTGAAAGAGCAGTAGCGCTTGAATGTGTCCTTCACCTGTGCCTGAATTCTCCGTGGATCTTTCTTCTCATCTATCTGGGAGTGGAAGGCGACGCAATGGAACACACATTTATTGTTCGTCTTGGGAAAGTTGATCACATGCTTGTTATCGCGAATGATCTTCGGAATGACAGCCGCACTATCCCCAAGAGCATGCTCACGTTGATAGATATGGATACGGAATCCGGTGATCGCTTTGAGCTTGTACCCACTCGATGGATAGTTGAGCTTATCAGCAAGCTCCATGCTTCTAATCTCCGAAATAACTTTCTTACGAATATCAGCCTTACTATTGATAGCAATCGGTCGTTCAAACACGTTCGTGTTGGCGATATTCGGATGCCAGTATTCGGTAAAGCTATCATCCGTTTTGCTGATGAGATCGTATCCAAGCGCAATATTGACCTTGAAAGCATTCTTCTGACTCGCAAGCACGTTCTCAAGCTTGTCATAGAATTCCGAAGCTGGGATTCCCTCGTACAAGTGCGACTCCGTGTGGGCCCCCTTGTAGAAACGATACTTAGGATCGGCCTTATAGTCAGCCGATGTATGTTTCTTAAGCTTGTCGATGGACACCTTGTACTGCTTCGATACAAGCCTCTGATTGCGTGGGTGCGACACGTTGCTCACGAAGACCATTTTACCAGTCTGTCCGCGAACCTTGACTCGATAGGAGCTACCCCATTTAATCGGGTGAATATTTAAGCGTTTGAGTCCTTCGAGTTCGTAGGCAAACATTATGCAATATATCGGTGGGTATATTATTATCTGTGAGGTTGACTTTATATTATTGGAAACTTGTGTCAGGATTGACTTTATAATCTAAGGATGACAAAAGTTTTTTGAAAATAATTAATTCAAATATCTGGTCGCAATATATTAAGCGTGCCATTGGCTATATATATGGGTGGACTTTTTATCTCAGAAAAAAAATTAATCAATTAATTAAGTTCGTTTTCAGTGTTAAGTTCGCTTTCGATGATATTAGGTTCGGTTTTTGACTTTCGCTTGCGAGTCCGAATTTGGTCTCTGTTCTTGTCGTCGTAGCCTTTCTGATAGTTAAGACGAGCTTCACGTGTGCGCTGGTAGTAGCGCTTCTGCGCGGCCTTGATGCGCTCTTTGTTTGCTTCGTATTGCTCGGATGAGTATGCCATCTTTATATACTATTAACTTTATATGTTAGGATGGAAAAAATAAATAAGGGGAGGCAAAAGACCGCATTCATTTCTTTTACATACTTGTGAGCTGTAGTCGCTAAATGTATGGATTTGGGATGGTCTCAACCACAATCTTATCAACCGCCGCAGGTCTCGCGCTCATCTCTTGATTGAGGAGCTCTTGGTATCTACGTTGCGCCTCCAGGTAGGTTCGCTCAAGGTCGTTCGTCTTTGTGGCAGCCGCAATAACCCTCATCAGAGCTTCCGATTGTTTCGCCTCACCCTCCTTCTTTTTCCCCCAACTCTTCAACTCAGCATCCCTTAGATCCGAAGCAGACTTGTCTTTCGCAGTCTTCAGCTTGTCCTGCGCCCTCTTAATCGACATTTCGGCTTTCTGCACCAGCTCCTTGCCATTTGCCACAGCTTGCTGGATCATCTCCTTGGCTTCCTTGTACTCCAGCTGGACTTCTGCTTCCACCGCGTTTGCCTCGTCGCGAGCCTTCTCCTCTTCATTTCTCGCCTGGAGCTTAGCTTCTGCAAGCTGTGGTTCGCTCAGTTGAAGTCTCGCCAACTCTTCCTGCAGCGTTTGGTCCATCTTGGCTTGGTCTTGAGTTGGTGAAATGTGGAATGAAGGAAAGCGTATCGCTGGATCTGTTGTAAGCTGTAAGCTATCAGTGTTTGCGATCGAGGGGATCTGAAACCACCCTCGGATCGAAAAGGCGTTGGTTTCGCTCTCAGGTGGTCGAGAGGTCGCGTCGCTGAAAGAGTGCCAGGCCTGAAAGAAGGTTTCAGGAATCTTCTTGAGGGTAAATTACGGTAAGGAAAAAAACTGACGGCGTAATGTTCTAAGTATTACTACTGACAGCACACACAACACGAAGTCGATTATCACTTAATTCTTCGTTTTACCTTCTCGCGTTTACTCGCCACCTACTACCGGTACCAAGCACGCATCGAAAGCCGACCAAACCACCAGCCTATCTACCACGAAGTTCTTCTCCACCGCCCTCGCTGCGCTCGCCCTCATCGCCGCCACCGTCAGCGGCTCGCCCATGATGCGCCAGGAGCAAGAGGCCTCTACCTGCACGCTCTCCGGCACGTACAAGTCCGGCACCGACATTTCGTCCTGCAGCACGCTCACCATCGGCACGCTCAGCGTACCTGCCGGCGTCACGCTCGACCTGAGCAAGGCCAAGACGGGCGCCAGCACCAAGATCTCCGGCACCG
>JAIKVD010000459.1:0-19151 GCA_024679075.1 Phytophthora uliginosa
AATGCGTTTGCTGCGCGTATGCACTAGCAGGCCCGAAAAAAATATATTATAATAAATAGTAATGGTATTTTTATCCTTCATATATTATTATTGCCCGCTCATTTCTTTGGGTATTAATGATATTTTACAAAATTACTTTATCCAAGTCAAGTATACAACTTCCAAGGTAAAACTCCAAACAACTACCTTGTTGTATTCAATACTGAGTCCAAGTATCTTCATTTGCGCTCTTCTCGTCCAGGCTGGTAGTGCAAAACTAACTGGCTGCCCTGCATGTCATTTGACAGCCAGTTAGTTTTGCACTTCATTCCGCATTTGGAATTCTACCTCCTCCTCCACTACGCTCCTACTCTCTTCGCCATCGCCAGGAACGCTGACATTTGCTGGGTCCTCTTCGCCGCCATGCCAGACCACTACTTCAAGTGCAAGTACTGTGGCACTATGCGCCGGCAGATGCCCTCCAGTGGCTACGGCAATCTCGTGGGGCATCTGCGCGATAAGCACGCAAACTACGAAACCGACTACCTCGCGCATGTCAGCGCTACGGCCGGCAACCTGCACCCTTTCGGCTTTGGAAACGACAAGACGGCCAACATCTACAGCTGGATGGAGTGGGTCATCGACCGGAACATGCCACTGTCTGAGGTGGACCAATCGGTGACCCGCTCTATGTCTCGTCTGAAGCCCATCTCCTCCAAAAGCACACTCATCGCTGCGACCACCGAAGCTGTCGAACGGAAGATCGCTGCGCTCATTCCGCCGCATTTTGGAATCATGTTCGACGGCTGGTCATGTTTTTCAGAGCACTATGTGGCTCTGTATGCTGTGTTTTGGCGTGAAGGGCAGGCAGAGTACCTGCTTTTGGCACTGGCTCCGCTTGACGAGGCGGATATGACCGCTGAATCCCACTGCGCTTACATCCAGAACATTCTGGGTATTTTTGGCCAATCAGTGACGCAGCTGCGGTTTCTTGTCGGCGATAACTGCGCGACCAACCAGGCACCGGCCGCGTTGCTCGGCGTGCCGCTGGTGGGATGTGAGTCGCACCGCTTCAACCTGGCCACCAAGAAGTATCTGGCGGAGCATGAGGACCTGGTACAGGCGGTTAGCGCGCTCATGGTGGCGCAGCGGACCGTGAAGAACCGCGCTGAGCTCCGCCGCCACACGAGCCTCGCACCCTTGCGCGCAAGCGCGACTCGATGGAGCTCAACGTTTACGATGCTGGAGCGCTATGTGCGCATTCGTAAGCATCATGCGCGTCGACGCCATGTTTGACCTAGTTCCCATGCCGGCGGTGCACCGTCGTATCGTCGCTCTCGTCGAGAACCTCAAGACTTTAAACAGTGTGTGCAAAAAGCTACAGGAAACCTCGCTCACGATGGGTGCTGTACGCTTGCTGTTCGACAAGATAGCAGAAATGTTTCCTGTTACGCAGGAGTACCTGCTTGCCGATGCACGCATTGTGCACTCTCCGGCGTTTGAACGCGCCGTTGTCAAGGTGAGTTGTGTTGCTTCTACTGTTGTTTGGAGGTTGCACTTGCATGCTAACGTTACTCTGATGTTACACATATACGCTTATGTTGCACTTATGTTGCTCTTAGGTCCAGGCGAGTCGTACCACCGACCTAACAGTGGATGAACTGGAGGCGCTGGAGTCGTTTAAGCTGGACAACGAGCCTACACAGACCACGACTGCTGCCCGCCCACGGACTCACCCTCACAGGGACGGTGAAGACTTCGCCACGGCGCTTTTGCGCTCTGAGAGTGTCGCTGACCCGCCGGCAACACTCTACTACCCAATTCTTGGTGCAATTCCACCAACGAGCAACCACTGCGAGAGGTTGTTCTCGCAGTGCAAGTTGGTCATGACCCCGCAGCGCTCCTCGCTTCTCCCGCTGAACTTTGAGATGTTGACATTCTTGCGTGCTAATTGTAAGTACTGGGACGCATACACGCTCATGAACATCAGCGTTAGTGACGATGAAGACAGCTAGATGCAGGAGCTGTAAGATTACGGGACATGCGATTGGCAGAAAACGCGCCTGAACCTATACTGTGGAATCCACATGTAATACATTTGATTTTGCCCAATTATTTATTATTGCGTAGCCTGTCAGACAAGTACTTCCTCTGTATCGTAAAATTAGGGACATTTGGACAAAAAGCATGATTTCTCAGCCAATAACAGTCGAAATCAAACGAGCAGAGAGCCAATAAAAAGCATGGAATCTCCGCTTAACGGCAATAGCCGATATGCCTTCTAACTCGAACTAATGACAGAGCTGCGCCCTCGGGAAATCACCGTCTCGACCAACACTTTACATTTGCAACTGCCACGCACAGCCGAAGCCTCAAAAACGCTCAATAGTGCAATAGTGTGGGAAGACGCAGCCTAGACGACGACAAGCGCGTAGCAATTGTGTTGCAGCTTCTAACGATCAGCAAGGCCGGAGAACTGGGGTATAAGGACATTTCGGTCGGCCGACGCGTCTGGCGTTTACCGGCACACTGCTGAGCACATATGGAAGACCTACAGGACGAAGCTTCACCGCAGAAGCCGCCGGGTGACGTTCTTAGCAAGTACGTCACCCAGCGGCTTCGCAAAGGCTACAGTCCGGCCGTCATCGATGCAAACATCCGCGCCCTACCTGCCGCTCCAGCAACAAATGGATACATAAATATCACTTATGATAAGTATCGGTCGAATTACTTATCCCTATTATTACGATACGGAGGAAGTAATTCTTATTGTGGAGCCAGGTGGCTCCTGCAATCTTTTATTGTAATGTCCGAGCACTGTGCACCAGCAAGCACCACCTTGTAACCTCCGCCTGCCATCTCGATGGCCGCCAGTGTCTGCGAGCAACACGCAAGGCATGCAGCAGCGCAGGTTGAAAAGTGTTGGAATGCACATCTGAGACCTGGCAAGTTGGGAAGAGAGCTGAGAAGCTGGGAATAGGCTTAGGAGCTGAGAGATCAGGTCACTGTACGACAACGGGCTTGAACCCGTTGCCCAGTGAATGTTGGTAGGAGCTGATGAGGCAAAGCTTCAATGCATGTAGTCTTCATTTTCAATCACCAAGCGTACGAGTGCGCCTGGAACCGGTACAGGTTCTAACAGGGTTATGAGCCCAAAGCACAGGAGCTCATCGAATTCCAAGATGCCGAAGCCGATGAAGTACAACAGCGATGGAGTGCCCAAGAATTGGGACGGCAAGGATTGGCAGACGTACAAGTGGGCCATGCTGACAGTGTTTGAGGAGAGCAACCTGGAGGACATCGCGGACGGCACGTTGACAGCGGCGATGCTTCAGACCGCTTCTGCAGAGAAGAAAGAGGAGTTCAGGCTCAAGCAGGTCAAGATGAAGCGCATGGTAGGCCTCCGGATATCCTACAACAAATCAGCGACGAGAAGACCGGATCGGAGATGTGGGCGGAGCTTTGTGACCAGTTTGAGGGTAAGCAGAGCGAGGCGACTCGAGCCTACACGATTCGTCGCTTGGTGAGTGAGCTTTGGCAAATGAAGCTATCACCAGGAGCAGATGCAAACCTCCACCTGTGCAAGATGTTCAGTGTACGAACAGAGCTGACGAACTTGAAGTACACTATTGAGGATATGGACATGGTCGAGATGATGCTCGAGAGCCTGCCGTACCAGACAGAGTTCGAGAGTTTAAAGTCATCGGTCCGCTATGGAGCAGATCCAAGTGTGTACACCCCAACCAAAGTTCGCGAGTTGATTCGTGCAGCTGCAGCCCGACAGACTGAATTCCGCGGTAAGCGGAGTGGGAAGCGCGGGGACCAGAAGCATGATGGTGGAAAAGGTGGTGATAACGGAAAAGGTGGTCAGCAGGGCAAGTCAAAGGGCAAGCCAAGGACGTGCTTTGTTTGTGGTAGTGAAGATATCTCAAAGCAACTGTCCGGACAAAGAAAACAAGCAGAGCGGTGCGACTGGCTATGAACAAAAGCGCAAACTGCGGAGCAACGTCACGATTCGTCAAATCGGTGACGAACCAACAGATGCTCGTGAAGATGATTTGGGGGTAGTTGCCGGTGTGGTGGCTGGACAACCGATGGATGAAGCTGCTGACGAACAGCGAAGTAATAGAGTTACGTGTAGCAGAGCTACGTGTACAGGAAGATGCAGAGAGTGCTGGAGAAGAACCAGTTGATGGGCCGGAGCGTGGGTGAAATTTCGTTCGAGGTGAAGCAAGTCCTGACGGACAAGGGTGGCGAGTTTGTCAACACCGCCATGGCAGACTGGTACGCGTCGCAGGGGATTGAACACGTCCGTGTTGGACCCAAGAGTTCTCAGTTGAACCTCTGCGAGCGCACGCATCAGTCATTGGTGGAGATGACTAAGGCAACGATGTTTCAGGCAGGATTTCCGGTTAGCCTGTGGCCTGAGGCACTGCGCAAGGCAGCTTAAGTGAAGAACCGGGTGTACAATAACGCAGGGAATCTCGTACGAAAAGATGTTTGGCATCAAGCCGGATGTGCATCACATCCGCAAGTTCGGCGCGTTGGCATACGTGCACGTCCCTGTCACTCCAGGACGCCGAAAGCACCACAACAACTCCAAGATTGGCTACGTGTTGGGCTATGCGGAGGACGTCGTGGGTTGTAAGGTGTACTACCCAGATGAGCGCACGGCGAAGTTTGTGACACGATGGTCGAGACCAACAGTGCAATGCCTTCTGGACTCGAGGAGGGCGAGGATGAAGTTGACGAGTCTGAGATCATGGACACTATTGAACTTAATTCACATTATGATGCTGATGATGTTGATGATAACATCGAGGGTATCACGGACGTCGTGGATGGCGCGGAAGTGGATACCGGCCGTGTACGACGTGATCATGGAGCCCGTGTTGAAGAAGTTGAGCGTGCTGATAGCCAGAAGACTGCTTCGGATGGACACGAGGAACCTGTTGCCGATGTCGAAGATGGTGAGGGTGCCGACAGTGTCGACATGGAGACAGCGATCCGCGCAGATAGCGAACCTTTCAAAGATGATGACTTGAACTCGGATGAGGTTGCTGCTTCTGATGTGGCTGAAGAAGACGTTGTGCCAGATGCTGGAACGCGAGGATCATCGAAGATCTCGAGGGTGACGATCAAGATCTCAGTGGCGGGGAGATAACAATTGCTAGTGTCTTTTCATCGGAGGATGACGAGGACAGAAACTCGTCACACATGTTGAACCTGGAGGAAGATCTCGGCAACGAGAAGGAGGACAGCAACTCGAGTACTTTAAGTGTTCAGCATGGGAATGATCATGAAGTGATTGACGCGAATGCGTTGTTGACGGGCAACCAGCCAAAGCAGACTGGAAAACGCACACACAGAGACGAAACGCAATCTGAAGAAGAGCGTGTGGAGCAAGAAGCTGCTAAGGCAGAACCAAAGAGGACACGCCGCGGACTTCGAGAGGCTAGCGAACGCAGACAGTCAGCTTATCTTGATGACTATGTCGTCAATGCTGTTCAAGCTACCTCGCGTGTTCTGGATCGGAACGGGAAGCCTATTCGAGGAAGTGATGTCCAGATCCCGCGGAACCGTCGTGAAATGCTGCGATCCAAGTGGAAGGAGTTCTTCCTCATGGCGGAGATGGAGGAAATGGCAGCACTTAAAAGCAAAAGGGGTCATACCGGAAATTGCAAGCGAAGAGGTGCAAAAGGATGCTCTTCCGATCAAGACGATGTGGGTGTATGCGGCGAAGACCGATCACCAAGTATTCGTGATCCGGTTCAAGGCACGTATAGTGGCCCTGGGGAATTACCAACGTCCTGGTGTCGACTTTCGCGAGGCGTTTGCCCCGGTGGCAAGGATGTCGACGTTCCGGTTGCTGCTGGCACTGGCTGCGAAGCTCGGTTTGCAAGTTTACGGCGGTGATATTAACACAGCATATTTGAACGTTTGGCTTCGAATTCGCCAGTACTTGCGCTCTATTGACGGGTATCCATGTGAAGTTAATGGGCATATGTACGTCGTTCTCAAAGCGCTCTATGGACTGCGGCAATCAGGAAGGGAGTGGAATTCGGAACTGAACCAGTGGCTTCGTGAGCATGGCTACCAGCAGTCACTAACGGAACCATGCTTACTACTGCTTCGATGGGGACACGATCATGTATGTGCTTGTCTACGTCGACGACATATTTGTCGCGACCAACAACGAGCAGTGCAAGAAGGAGTTGTTCGAGGAGCTGGACAAGGCGTATGGTGTCAAGACCAAGGCCTGCTGAAGGAATATCTCGGGATCGAGGTAGAGCAAACGGCAGAGCATATCACGATTCGACAAAGCAAGTATGCGCGTGAAATCCTGGAGAAGTTTGGGTACTCTGAGGCGCATGCAGTCGGAAATCCAATGGAGGTGAACGCTCGCCTGGCCCCCACTAGTGACGAGGAAGAGGTGAACACCGAGTTCCTGTACAGAGAGGCCATTGGAATGCTCATGTACTTGACGACAAGTACGAGACCAGATCTGGCGTTTGCACTGAGCCAGTTAAGTCGCTTTGTAGCGCGTCCTTCTACAAAGCATGTCGGAACGGTGAAGAGAGTGCTACGCTACCTAGCTGGAACGATTGACTATGGAATCACGTACACCAGACAGCAACAGACAAGTGGTGCAGTTGAGTTGCATGGCTTTTGTGATAGCGATTGGGCCAATGACCCAGAGCAAAGGAAGAGTACTACCGGATTTGTCTACGAGCTATCGGGTGGAGCTATTGCGTGGATGTCGCGTCGGCAATCGATCATCGTGCTGTCAACGGTTGAGGCCGAATACGTGGCCGCGTGCGAGGCGACCATGGAAGCTCCTGCGATGAGGAACATCTTGCAGGAGATCCTGCCGCACAACTCGATCAAGTTGCAACTCGGCATTGACAATCAGGCTGCATACGTAATGGCTACGAACCCCACGTACAGCCGTCGACCTCGGCACATTGAATTGAGATGGCACTATGTGCGCGAGCAAGTGGAGATGGGAGCCATCAAGTTGCACAAGGTGAAGGGAGAGGACAATCCCGTCGACACGTTCACCAAGCGTTTGGAGAAGTAACACCTCAAGCGACTGCTGCAGGACATTGGAGTTGGCGCTGCTGATTGCGTGTTGGAATGCACATCTGAGACCTGGCAAGTTGGGAAGAGAGCTGAGAAGCTGGGAAGAGGCTTAGGAGCTGAGAGATCAGGTCACTGTACGACAACGGGCTTGAACCCCTTACAGCACATACTGCGGTTAAGAGTCGCATTATGAAATTATACCCTGAGCCGAACCTGAAAGCTACTTCTCATACGGGTAGAGTGCGTCAAGCAAGAACATCGGAATTAAAAATCCAGAGAACTTACGAGAACGCAACTCGACGTAATAAACTCTATTCCTCAATACTTATATCCTTGAAAAAACGATGTAATAAGGATACTTGCGAAAATATCTCCACAAGATTATGCACCTGTTATCTCAGAACCGTCCCCCGTTATTTTTTTTCGAAAAGAGCGTATATCACTTCAAAATAGCATCGCCTAGGCTATAATTGTAAATTCTTGGTACATCCTTGATACAAATGCTTATGCAAGAACCTGTAAGATTATATAATCGGATCACAACGAAAACAATCTAGTGAATGTTGACCCTGTCCGCCAGGAGCAACATCAAAACCCAATCACCCACTGAATGTTGCGCGAAGAGTTCTGGGTTAAACAAAACGTAACTGGTAAAATTAAAAAACCACTGGGTATTACGTTGCTTGTGTACCTCATGGTTATAGAAGTATGGTGAGCACTATTACAAGAACAAGTTTTACCACGTGCAGATGCTGCGGCTGCGAAGCAGGCGAAGCAGATGTGGAGGAAACTTACCTCATCCTACAGCTATAAGAGTCAAATTCTACGTGTTTTTCAGCACGTCAATAAGTAAATCCAGAGCTTCCCCGTGTGAAGCACGGCATTAGTGCTTGAATCTTGTTCTGCGGGGCGCTCGAAGCACATAACCCGGTCCGCAAGTGTCGGATCGGCCATCGGTGTGAGTACCGTAGGCCCATACGACTTTCGTATTGGTCTTCACCCATTCTGGCATGTGTGTGAGCGACGTGTGCTGCACATTCATCGACATGATGAGCGCAGTTGGCTCCATGAGGGTGGCTGGCAACTCTTTGAGAGGGTTGGCGGTTAGTTCCAGCTCTAGTATGAACGCTCCGGCGGGCAGCATGACAAGAGCCGGAATTGTTTCGATCTGATTCCCCACAAATGAGCCAGCGACAAGAACATTTGGGACGGGATATCTGCCAACTCGCCGTAGTCGAAGGATAGCGCAATGAGAGGGTGCCACCGCAGGTTCAGATCATTGGGAAGAGTCTTGATGTTGGAGTGTGAGAATTGTATACCTATGACTGTCGCGGGTAAAGGTTACAAGACACCTTGAGGCACTTCAGCCATTTGCGACCTTCCCACAAACACCCAGTGTAGACGCGTATGAGCAGTGGCGGAGATGGCATTCTTGGCGAAATGGTCGAATTGTAAATTTGAAGCGTCATCAAACTCTCAAGACTTTGAAAACTAGGAGGCATCTCGAGTCCAGGGCTGTGGACAACCGAGAGTGTGGCGAGTACAACGGGATCCAGTTTGTCGAAAGACGTCTGGTCTGGCGTCGTCGTGTTTTGAGCATGACAATCGTAAACCAAACTTGCGCACGGCACTTTGCCACTTGAAAACCAGGGTCTTGTCATAGCCCGGCAGCCGAGCACCTCGTAGTTCGCTGCATGTTGGACCGCTAGAACATGAAGGAGAAGAACAATTACCCCCCACAGAACAAACAATGCGACTGTTATCGCATGTTTCCACCTCATAAGAGCGTGGAAGGTATTCCCCTGATTCGGGCTCTGGGAGTTCGCGGTGGACGCCTGCGTGTCAGTATCGGTAGGCTTGCCAATGTTTGAGCTGCTCGCTTTGGGATTCACAGCCATTGCCTGCATGTTCGGCCCTCTAGCGTCAGGGGTCACCTTGACGTCACCACGCCCCAGCAACTCGCTCACAGTGACCAACGATAGCATTATACTGAGGTGCGGGATGAGTTTCGTAGCGAAGTCGAGCATACCCGCGGCAAAGATTACTCGATTCTCCAGAACAATGGTGACAAGCGTCACGGGGTCGTAGCTGATGTGTTGGTTCTTGAAAATTTTGTGCTGGAGGTCGAACCCTTGAATGTATGGGACGAAGATAAGCAGCGGCACGATAGTCACCATGCCGAACCCAATCATTGCATTGTACATAAAGGTAAATACTCGCCGAGTTGTGGTGACTTTCGGAGGAAAATCTGGATGGTTGCTGTCGTCCAGCAGTTCGTAACTAGCAGCGCAACCATGATGACGTTGAGCTTCAATCGGGGCAGCAAGTTGCTAGCTCGGTACGACTGGTAAGTCTGCGAGCTTGCTACAAGGAGCTCTTGGAGCGCATACACAGTCGAGAAGTGCGCACTCTCGACGCCGAAGAAGCCCTGACGAGAGAAAACTTTCTTCCACATTTGAGCAAGTAAACGTGCTACTTGTGACGCGAGCCTTGGCTTCGGTTGACTAGCCGACTGTGAGTCTTTACCATCGTTCTTGTCCGCCCTGCTCAAGCGTTTCGATATTATCGGGTTCGACATCATAGCCCGTGTCTACAATTTTACCGGTTGCATACATAGTGGTGTTGTAAACGCATGTGGCGTGGCTTGACCTACGACGATTTTTTTCGATTCAGGGCAGAGGACCAGTTGAGCTGATCCTTGCGCCTTTGCCACATTTTTACATGCCATCACTATAGTGTATTTCGTGTCCAAGTGGTGGACAGGTCCTGCCGTTGCCAGTAGTGATTCGCCCAGGTGGGTCGCTACAGCACCAGTGCTCTCAAGCACGTATTAACAACATGGTGGGATATCAAAACCTGAATGTGCTCGTCCAAATCTTGCATTCGTAAGCTATAAATTTCGTGTAGCAATTTGGAATTTGTCGCTGCGTTCACTGGAGGGACGAACCTCAGATTCATTACGTTCCACATTGCGATATGATCGTGGAGGTAGACAGTTCCGGGCGAATCAACAAGCTCAATTTATTTTGCAATCTATAAGCGCCCGTGATGCACTTGCGTTCACCTCTACTGGTGGCACAGAAGTTTTGACAGCGCAACATTTCTGCTTTCACCACCACCACCACGGTCGGCGTCAGCTCACCCACCGATAGCGATAGCTGCTGTAGTTAATTCGCCTGAATCACCATCGATGGCAGCAAATGAATGTGCGGCCTGTTGGCCTTATTCGATCAGAAGGGCGTGCTGTTTAGCAAACCACTCGCTAATGCAACTGAGAGGTCAGTCTGTCGTTTCCAACACGTGCATTGCGATGATACAGTGAGTGCTGTTTACTTAAGTGTTGTGCCAGTTTTACCTGACCAGCAAGGTCTTCAGATTCAGCATGGCGCGCTGTCGCTCCAAAAGTCACACACCACTTCGTTTAAGTACGATCACAGGATAGTCACACAAGTTCTTGCTACATATAAGGAGTTAGTGAGACGTGATCTCCTTTTCCTTACAATGGCTGTCCAATTGGGAATCTGCGGCCCAGCTCCAACACCAGCGGAATCACTATCAAGTACTGCAAGTAAGACTATTTGCGTGAAGTATAGATGAGTTCCACGACAGTTCTTCAGAAGAACAGCGCGATTCCTCGTCAACGTGAATCAAGCCTTACGCTGGAGCTTTCACCAGCATTGTACGCCGCGGCATGGGTCTTCATCGTGCTCTTCCACGCAGCTTGTGGCACTTTCCTCATCTGCATGGCCATGACGTACTGGTTCCTCACCACGGGCATCATGCCGTTCTACGCCTCGATCTGGTCGCTCAAGGGAACCGAGCACTACCAATTCTACGGCGTCGTGTTCGGAATCGTCGGGGCGACGCACGGCGTTCGGGTGCTCGACCTCATCGTGATGTCGATCCGAGGTCGACAACTTAGACTACAGTCAGAGACAACCCTGATACGAGTGCATCGCTTAAATATGTTTTACCTCACCTCGTTCTCGGTCGTGAGGGTTTAAGCGCAATTCTAGCAGAACGGATTGCCAACGTTATGCGCTTTGGCGACAACCGACTTGGAGCTGATGCAGCCACAAAACCGCCACCTGGGATGATGCAGGTTATCATACTTACAGGCCGAGACGCTGTCGGTCGGCCGACAGTCCCATTTTTCGCCCATTTGTTATTCTATTAAAAAATTTATATAATATAATTATTTCTTTCATAATTTTATCAAATTGTATAGAATTTGACAATAAAAAAACGTTTTGAAATTATTTATAATTTATTAAGTATTCGATTTAATAGTCGTTTAAAAATAAAAGGAAAAGTAGCTCAGTTGGTTAGAGTGGTAGCTTGTCACGCTACTTGATTTATCTACGCCTACTTTATTAAATTAAGGTAAAGGTCTAAATAATTACCACTTTCAAATCCCATTTTTCCTGTTTTATATTTTTAAAAATATTATAAATCAAAACTTTTTTATAAAATCTGAAACTTATACTGTTATTGAAGCCCCTAAAGGGGAATATGGTGTTTATTATTATTAGTCAAGTTTCAGCAGCATTCGGTCGGCCGACCGACAGCGTCTCGGCCTGTAAGCTGTAATCCCGAGCTCGAGACGCTGTCGGCCAGCTGTAATCTCGAGCTCGGGATTACAGCTCTCAACCATCTCCATCACACACATCCGTAGTATATCAATATGGTTTCGTGTTTCACGGTAGATTTTTGTGCGTTCGGCGCCAACAAATTCGTAGGGACTCTCGATGGCACCCAAAATAACAGTGGATTGTAGGGAAAGTCGCCGGAGGTTAAACGAATTCGTGTGCACACACACGCACAGGAAACGCAAAAGTTTTCATACAAAAAGGAAGTCGGGCGCCAACGAATTCAAGAGAATTTTAGATTGCAGCTCTAAATTCATTGCAGAGCACCGCGCGCTATTTTAAGAATCGCACTAGAATTGTTCGGTGAGACCAGTTTTTGGTCGGACCAAACAATTATAATTTAAGTAAGTAGCAACGTGATTAAAGTATTAATAGTATTTTAATACTATATTAAAATATAATAACTGAACTTCACTATACCCAAGGGTTGCGTCCAGGGTACCAGTAATTTACAATATAATACGGATCAAACGGTTTTACTTGTATATGGGTTTTGTGCCTTGCAAAACAAAGGGGCGCCTTACCCTGCTACATGTACATTACCGGCCATTTGCAACCCGGGTTGTATTTCTCGCATCGCTGGTCGATGATTGGGCGGTTGCCCAGTATCGAGAGGGTTTTTTGTTTGTTTGCATTTGGCAGCATTCTGGCAACATGCAACTTGGAAACATTCTGGCAACATACAGCCTGATGTTGCAGGAGAGGCGCGCACCCGGCTTCTACAATCAACGCTGATTTTCTGCCGCATCGACTCTATGTTTCGAGGCATTTTTTCGCGCGAGTACATTATCGCCAAGCGAGCATTACATGGATGTTACCTGTGTCGTGCACCCTCCGCTTTATACTAGTACATGTTCTTGCTTATACATGTATAGCTTGCCAGTCAACGGGGCAGATGGTGCGGCTACGAAGCAGGCGCACCAGATGCTCCTCTCGGTCGCTATCTCGGCCCCCTCGAAGCCCTAGTATACTTAACTTTCAGAGCTTCTTCGTGCAACGCGCGACTTTGTATATTATATTTTACTGCAATCCACCCCCCCCCGGGCGCGTCGTCCGGGTCCCTCAATTGCTGATACTGCACCGAAAAGGCGGGGTATCAATTGCAACTGAGGTTGCGTTTACGGTAGCAGGTGCCGAGCAGTTTTGCAATCCAAATCCCATACAAAAAGTAAGTCACGGTTGCAAAACGACGCCTCCAATACAAAATCTAAGTTCTTTTGTACTGGTGAAGGGTTGCAGAAGCATTCCGCACCATGACAAGTCGCTACAAGCCCGAGCTCGTGAAGTTCATGTCTTACAAGGACAATGTGGAGTATAGTAGCAACAGCGTGTTCACCGTGGTGGAGCTCCTCCACCAGACGATTTTTTTCTGGCGCTGCGCGCCGACGCAGACCGTCAAGTGTTTCTTTAGCGCCTTCGCATTCTGGTGGGCTACCCTCCTTGAAGTGCACCTAGTCTGCTTTTACGACGCGATATACGCTAAAAAAGTGAAATCAGACCAAACAAGCTCAGGCGTCCGGTAGAGCTTAGCGAAAGCTTACGTTACACGTTTTACTAGTGATAATGAGGTTGTAAAAGTTTGTGCCGCATACGGTAAGCAGCTCTTAGTACTAAATGTTCTTCTAGTAGCCCTGAGCAAACACAGTTGCACAACTCGCTGGTATTTATTTATACAGTATGCGCCTTGATTTTCAGAGGTATCTGGCCCGCCTCGAATGACTGCCGCCGATGGGCATGTCGGATTGGCAGCTCTCTCGGACTGTTAGCGGTGACGACTGCCCATTCAAGCGCCCCACGCGTCAATTAACCATGAGGGACGTTACGTTAGTTAGACCCCTTGCTACGTCCGCGGGCTCAACTGCAGACCTTCCGAGACTCCAATCTCCCCAGTCGCGATGGTTGGCCACTCCTCAATATCCATCGAGCCGCGATGGTGCAGCACCTGACGGACCGCGTCTCCGTCGAGAGTCTCCCGAAGCTCAAGCCCGACGACGCCTCGACGCACCCGTCAGGCTATGGTGAGCTCAAGTCCCCCGTCGACCAGATCCAACTCGAAGACGGCAGCTTGCGTCCGGTCAACGGCTCCGTGTCGGCTTACAGCTGGGAGAATCTCGGCATGCTGACGCACATTGCAGCCGTCGGAACGGTCTACAGCACGGTCAGCGGCGTCATCTACTCCGTGCTCAACAACTACCTGCACATGTCGACGACGCTGGTTGCAACCGCCACTGCGCTGGTGACGTTCCCACGCGCGCTTCGTATCTTCACGGGGATGTTGACCGACACCTGCCCGATCTTCGGGTACCGCCGCCGGCCCTACATGATCATCGGTTGGTCGTTGTCGTTCGGCTCCTGTCTGCTGATGGCGGCGCTGCCACTGGGGGATCCCTACTACGGCGATGCGTCATTGTCTGACATCGCGTTGGTGGACATGGCGCCCGAACAACTCGCTACGCTCAACACGGACGCCCCAGACCGCGGTGTCAAGCTCATCATCCTCATGATGGTCGCGAATTTCGGTTCCGTCATGGCGTACAGCGGACTCAACGGCGCCTTGATGGACGCGTCGCAGCGCGAACCGGAGGCTATGCGTGGTACGCTCATCGGCGACGTCATTGTCATCCACTACGTGTTCATGGTCGTATCTGCCTTCATGTCGGGGATTGGCCTTAACGGCGAAGACTACGGTGGCACGTTCTCGTGGACGATGGGCTTCAACGGGGTCATGTGGGTCTGTGCTGCGGCGTCGTTCCTCACAATTCCGTTCTCGTGGTACTGCATCCAAGAGGTGAAGAACGAACGATGCCAATTCTCCCCTTCCTCTATGACGTATTCCAGCAGGAGGTGATCTACCGCTACTCTGCGTTCCGATTCTTCTTCAGCGTCTTCTCTCAGATCACAGTGACCGCATCAAGCGTGATTCAAAGTGACTGGGCGAAGGTGGAGCCACTCAATTCGGGTATCGCCAGCATGATCACCGCGTTCTTAACGATTAGCGGTACCTATTTGATTAAGAAGCGTGGTCTTCAGTGGAATTGGCGCTACATCATCACCGTCTGCGAAGTTTCCGTCGTGTGTATCGACGCTATCCCGACTTTACTGACAATCTGGGACGTCTACCGCAGCCAGTGGTTCTGGCTTGGCGTCCCGCTTGTGGGCGAGGTGCCGTTTGCTGCAGCCGACTATGTGGCCGAGATCGGAAACCAGAAGGGCTTCGAAGCCACGCTTCTCGGTCTCGGGGTGACCACGGAGTCCGTCGGGACCCCTTTCGCGACTGTCATCACCAAGACCGTGGACGGGTACTTTGACATCGAGCGTACCTTCATCGAGCAGGACAACCACTACGTGCGGTCGCAAGTCACGTACACGTACCTGATCGCGTACGCGTTCAACTTGCTGTCGATCGCCGCTGTGTTCTGGCTGCCTAAGCAGAAGGACGAAGTTCACGAGATGCAGCGGCAAAACCGCAAGAGCAAGTTCTGGGGAATCGCCACCATGAGCTACCTCATCTTCTCTCTGGCGTGGACGCTCATGACCAACATACCAGCTGCCTCCGTATCGCCGGCGGAAGCGGGTGCTAACCCGTCGAATACAATATACATGTTGGTAAGTCTTCATAACGTCGTGTTTAAGCGGAAAAACAGTTTACAAAATGAAATGTGTACCGAGACGTTCTGAAGTATTTTGGACTCCAAATTGGAGAGGAAGAGAACTCGATTCCCACAATGATGCTTATATCGGCTCCAGAAGTGTGCGAGAGGCAACGGGCAAGTGGAAACCTATTCAGGACAATTACGCTTACGATAGGCAACGACAAAAGTAAAAGCCTAGGTTACCAGGACCGTGACCAAGCGAGCTTATTGCTGCCACGGCAGAATTCCTGACGAACAACCTAGATTGTTGGGCATAATTGTGGATCACTACAACCTTTTTAGCGAGTCGTGCAGGGACAACGGAGAAACCTTTTGCCGCACTTGCTGGACGAGTGAACGCGAGTATGATCACTCGATCACGGGCAACAGTCGTGATACGACGCGTTATCCTAGTGTACGTTTAAATACTCTTGGTAAATTGATTAAGCTTGACTCAATGGCCGAGGAATGCCCGGCACATCTGATCGAAGCCGCTGTGGGGAGAGATCATGATGTCGAGGAAAGTATTTGGGTTAAGGCCTCAAACGGCGAGGAGGATGTCAATTCCGTCGGAGACCGCGAAAGCTGCCTTACTCGGATGGATCTTACTACCTAGCCGGGAACCAAAGCACACGAGTGAGAAGGATACAACAAAGTACGCAGAACAGAAGCTGGTGGCGATGAAAAGCGACAATTCACACGGTGTAGTTGGCGTGTCAAAACTTGCCGAAGATATGACGACTGTGAAGTATCGCTTCACAAATGGACAGGACAACCTGCATCCACTCCAACAAGTTTGGGCTAAGCGGAACGAATGTATGGCGTGGAGTACCTTCCTCAGCACATATATAAAGGATGTGAAAGCGCTGTTCGAGCGTGACAGCCACGACAAGATGGGACGGAAGTAGAGATACCAAGTGCTATGACTTGCCTGTTGAGAACGAGGTTCGAGCTGCCATTTCTCAGTTGCATGCTCAATGGCGTAAACGTGATCTACCTGCTGATAAATTCTTCGAGCCGCGCAAGAAGCATCGGATGACGCCGAAGCACGCCGACTATTTCCAAGAGCTCGTTGCCACAAGGCCCCAGGTTGGTCGCAAGGAAGCTGTGCTGTTTGGAAAGAAGTTCCCTCAGGCCACTGAGCTTTACTCCGACGCACGCTTGAAATGCTTTTCATGGTTTCGATATCGGGAGATACATGTATCCCATAGCCCGGATTGCTAGCTTTGATATTCTCGTAGCACTAAAAGAAAGAGGAGAGATTCGCATCCCGGTTGTAGAGGTGCGTCCAGCGAATCGCTGGCAGCGATGCCAGCCCATTATCGCGACGAGTCGGCGGAAATGGCGACCGTTATCCACTAGCGTCACCGAGAAATGAACCCTTCGGTAGTATCCACTTGACTGGCCCCAACTAAGTTTAGTGATGAGCGTTCCCTCCACTCACCCATTTACCACTAGGATAACACCTTCATTCTTCCTCCGACATCGAAGAAAATTTGGGATGGTGTCTGCTGGCCAACGAGGGCGGCGTCGGCGCCTCTGTGGGCTGCTTCTGTGCCTCCTCTGCGCTGTCGTCGCTTCACAGGAGAGCGGTGCGTGCTTCACCGCTTGGACTTGCCTGCTCTGGGAGGCTGATGATAACACCATGAATGTGCAGGATCTGGTTCTGGCGACGCCAGTATCGCTTCAAGCCCCACACCGCCATCGACGACTGAAACATTGACGCCACCAACCACATCCCCCGCTACAACACCTCCGACAACGACAAGTCCTGATTCAACATCTTCGTCACCAGAGACAACATCGTCAGCTACAACAACACCAGCTACAACACCACCATCGACGACCGAAACAACGACCCCGCCGACGACGACCGAGACAGCGACAACACCTCCGGTGGCGACTGAAGCAGTGACAACACCGCCAGTGACGACTCCTCCTTCGACTACCGAAGCACCAGTGACGACATCTCCGGCTACGACCGAAGCAGTAACGACACCTCCTGTGGCTACCCAAGCACCAACGACAGAGCCAACTACTGCAACACCAGAAGCTACAGAAGCCCCAGCGACCATATCGCCAACTTCAACAACCACATCACCAGCTACAACAGCCCCCGTCACGATCACAACGATAGCTCCTAGTGCGACGACTGCTGAGCCCTCAACTCCAACAGCGGCGCCTGTGGTGGACCACTACAACTCGTCCACGCTGCCTCCTGGGGTGGACTCGAGCCTGCTCAACGGTTCGGAGCTTGTCACTGTTGAGGTCACCGAGACGACATTGGGGGACGGCACCACCTCGTATAGCTACGTGGTCATCACCAAGACTGGAGAGACGGTGAAAACCATTGTGCTGAGCCCTACAACCAGTCCACCAACCGCCGGCGCCGACGACAGCACCAAGGCTGGGAGTTCCCTGTCGGATACCAACAACTCTGCCAAATCCTCCAGTTCTCTTGGAGTCGGAGCGATCGTCGGGATCATAGCGGGAGCGCTCGTGCTCATGTTTGTGCTGTTTGCGTTCTTCATCTTTCAGCGACGACGCAGTAAGGATCGGCCAAGTGATGCTTCCTCGGATGACATTTTCGACCCGCCTGGTGTTGAGAAGCAGGTTCGGTTACTGGAGCAGGGAGAAGCGCTGGCTGACACGGAGTACGCGGATGTGACCAGAACGACGGCCAACTCCCGTTCTTCCGGAGGATCGATGCCGGACGGCAGGCGACACCGAGCCACGTTGTGGGAAGACCCTGTGATTCTGGCGTCGCGGATCCCGATCGACCGCATCGAGTTGGGTACTGTGATCGGTCACGGAGCTTTCGGTGAGGTGTATCGCGGGCGCTACCGAGAGCAAGACGTGGCTGTCAAAATGCTTCTGCCGGAGAAGCGCAAGGACATGATGCATATTCAGGCGTTCTTGTCCGAGGTGAGGATCATGGCAACCATGGAACATCCGAACATCGTGCCGTTCATAGG
Organism: Phytophthora uliginosa; assembly: GCA_024679075.1. Lineage (NCBI taxonomy): Eukaryota > Oomycota > Peronosporomycetes > Peronosporales > Peronosporaceae > Phytophthora > Phytophthora uliginosa. Next base: position 18,319 of record JAIKVD010000459.1, read on the forward strand.
AGTAGCGTGGGAGTCGCTGAGCGACCTGTTTTGTGTGACCGAATTCATGACGGGTGGTGACCTGCGCACGCTGTTGAAAGACTACCTTGCGCATGACGTCCCGCAAGGGATGGATGCCACCAAGATGCAGATCGCGTACGAGGTGGCGTTCGCTCTAACGTACCTGCACTCGCTGCAGCCGGCGATGCTGCACCGCGACCTGAAGTCACGAAACATTCTGCTAACGGGGTCTCTCCACGCCAAGATCACGGACTTTGGTGCCTCGCGTATTCGGTCGGATGCGACCATGACCTCAAATGTTGGGAGCGCACTGTGGATGGCGCCGGAAGTCATGGTGAGCGGGCACTATGGCGAGAAGGCCGACGTGTTTTCGCTTGGGGTTGTGATTTCGGAGCTGGATACGCATGAGCTGCCGTACTCGCACGCTAAAGAGGACAACAACAGTGCCAGTGGACGATCTCTTCCGGATGCTGCTGTGCTTCAGATGGTGTCGATGGGTAAGCTGCGTGTCCGCTGCTCGCGCTTCATGCACCCGGAAATGGTTCGTCTCGTTGAAAAATGCGTTAGTGTGAATCCGGTTGACCGCCCGACGGCCGCAGAGGTCCTCTACTACTTGCAGACGTCAATCAAGAACCGGCAATTCTGATTGTTCGTTGTGCATTGCCATCCATGGTCAAGATTATTTAGTATTTTACAACAGTGACAGACGTATCAATATCTCCTACAGTCAGTGAATTGCCGTCAATGCGGTTGCCTCTATCCTCGACCGCTTGAGATTTGAAGCTCCTACGACGCTGAATATACCTCCCCCTGAACGCCGAATATGGATCCCA
>JAIKVD010000460.1:0-19149 GCA_024679075.1 Phytophthora uliginosa
TACACAACAACAGTCCTCCTAGCATCCGAAGAAACGCACAACTTGCACCGACGTGCTCGTCTTGCCCATGGAGAGGTACGCCACGCTGCCGTCCGGGAAGCTTTTCAAAGCTTGGTAGCGATTGCCGATCACAGAGCTGTCGACCGTCACCTTCTCGCTGATGGCCGAGCCCGAGGACGCGTCCAGCACCTGAGCGTAAATCGTACGGCCACTCGACTCGTACTCAAGGTCTCCGCTCGTGGAGCTTCCTTCCCACATGGCAAGCAGACCACCGTCGCCAATGGCAGCCAGGTGAGGAGCACGCTCGTTCGCGTCGGTACCTCCAAGAATGATGTCGCCGGTAGCCTCGGCATCCATCGAGAAGTGGATGAGGTGAACGCGGGCGTTGTCTTCATCACTGTCCGACGTGCTGTTGCTGACGGCAGCCCAGTACTTCTTGCTGGAGGAGTCGCTGTCCGGGACGATATCACCCAGGTTGGCAGCATTTAAGTCGACGGGGTAAATGGTCGTATCCCAGTCGTTGGGCGGCATGATGCGGTTGTCGCTGTCCGTCTTACAGATCATGGCATAGTCGTCCGTGCGGTTGTCGTAGGTAATCCGCTCGTAACCGGAGTGCGAGCAGCCCCAGTCAAACGAGTCGGTGTCCGAGGTAACGGCGCCAGCAGAGTCCACGACCTTCATGCGGTCGCCCTGGTGGATGTTGATGCAGCTATCCTCCGAGACTGACAGAGCACAGCCGAAGTACGCGGCCCAGTTAGACCCGTCGTACGCCAGACGGCCGTGGTGAGCGTACCACCAGATCATGTACACCTCCTCTCCAGTTGCAGACGTGGAGTAGGGCGGTAGGGACGAGCTCGACGATGTGAGCTTCGTGGCCCACGTCTCCGTTGATCCGTCGTAGCGCACCAGGTACATGTCGTACAAGGCACGGCCGGGTCGGGCGCCGTGCCACACAAGTTGCTCGGGCTACCGCAGTTCAGGGTGCCTCCACCCTCGGCGTCTCTCGTGCCGAGCAAGACAAACCCGTCGTCGTCGGCGTGGATATCAGTAAAATCGACCAGAGGCATTTCCACAGCGGCGCTGCTGCTCACTAAGGCGTCACTCGAGTCAAGTTCACGAACGATAACGTTGTCGCCGCTCTGGAAGGCGATGCGAGAACCACCAGAGGGCAGCGACGCGATGGCGACGACGGTGAGACCAGCTTCGTCCTCGTTGTTCTCGACGGTCGCACCGACATCCACCTCCGTGATACGCACGCGGGGCGTGCTACAGAATCCAGAGCTCGAAGATGCCGAAGCAGCTGCCGACGACGTGGTGCTAGTAGTGGTTGAAGTTGCCGAGTTAGCAGTGGAGGCAGCACTTGACGTAGCAGCCGAAGCAGCAGTGGAGGCGACACTTGAGGTGGTCGTTGGCACCTCTGTCGTGTCAACGGTTGGGTCAGCTTCACCCGCCGTCGACGTCGTCGCAGTGGCAGCCGACGCGGCAACACTCGACGCATCAACGGCGGATCCCTCATCCTCGTCCGAGGTTGTGGCCTGACTGGCATCGACAGCCGAAGCCGCAGTGGAGGCATCGTTGTCAAAGGCAGCTTCGGCGCTGGCATCGTCGGTATAGGACGATGTGGTGGAGGCCACGGGAGTGGCGGTGGTCGCGACCGGGGCCGTGGTCTTCATAGTGCACTTCTCAGCGGCGACGTTGTTGGTCGCGATCAGAGCGACAGCAGTCGCCACCAGGACGGGGTAGAGACGCATGGTCGCTGGCTGTTCTTGCTTAACCGGATGGACTGTAGCGCTGGAAGGTCAATTGCGGAATGGAAATGCTCGAGGTCGCCGAAGCCTCACGGGCTCACCAGAGTACCGATAGTTCCTGTGCCTCCTCTTCTTGGGGGCGAAGAAGTCGAGCGGAGCCCCCGTGAGCCGCAGCTGTGGTGGCGCACCATTGGCAAGGCCTTCATAACGGATCGCCGTGCATCAAGTGCATACTCTGTTTGGGACTCGCACCAGTAGTGGTCATCAGCGCCACGCTTCCGAGTCAGCATCTGCGCTCCGAGACGATCATCACCCAAATGAATGCGGCACTAGGTCGAGCAGGCAGCAAGGGAGGAGCAGCTCTGGTGGAGAGGACTGATGGCCTTGTCGCTCATTCGTTCACTCAGCAGTTTGGGGCAGGACTGCGCTCACAAAAACCTGACGGTGACGTCGAGCCGACGGCGCCAAGTCAAGTCGACCAGCGCAGCGTGCCAAAAGGACAATCGAAGGCGGCGATTCGACGATGGCTCTTCAACAAACGGAGACGCCACGCTCACGTTGTTTGTGGGCTCGCAGCGTGCGCAAACGCCAGCTGGGATCGACCCTGCCAGCTGCCGTAGCGACAATCTGTATTGCAGAAAGTGTAGATAACGCGCCCGGTGAGTTGTTCGACGAGCCTCTTCGCCGACGTGGGAAGCGAGCCTGCTGGCCGTCGTCCGCATCTGGATCGGGACTGAAACCTCTTGTCAAAACGGAAGAGCTGTCTGCACGGCAGCTCTTCGCTGACAACGAATTGCCGTGACAGCAAGGCCAGCTGGCCTGCAAGATTTGAACGAGTCGACCGATGGGTTTTGTGGCAACATCGAGTTGCAGCGGACGCCATGCAGTTGCAATCGCCCCTGGCGCAACATATATTAATCCCCGTCCTTGGAGAGATGATTGCTTTGCACGAAGCACAAGTGGAGCTACTGTATTATAGGCGGGGAATGTCGACCCGACAACCGGGTGTGGGTGTGTCATGGCACCTATAGATTGTCTGCTGTTTCGGTGGCATTGTCGACTGCAGAATGCGGCAAAGGACATGGGTACAGTACGATGCAAGTGGCGTCTGACTCGGAGAGGCAAGACAAGCCTCGCCTTTGAAGAGCTTGATCCAGGTGGCGCCTTGCCTGAATTTGTAAAAAGCAAGACAGAGTCCGCCGAGAAACTAAGACAACGACTTTCTCTTTCATTATATCTAAGATATAAATATATGTTGTATTTAAAAGCCGTAACTATAAATTATAGTGGTATCGGTACATTATATTCTATAATGTACCGATACCACAAATAATATCATATTTAAAAGGTTACGAATTATGAGTTACGCTCTGTAGTTTGAACGGGTAATTCGTCTCAACATCATCGCAGTGCAGCACCTCGAGGGTAAAGACCCGCTCTGCTACACTACAGTAGATTGTCACGGTGAGAACTTCGACCAGGTTCACTTCCCTCCAGTCGGGCATTGGTGTCCGAACTGATCGATTTTGCACCAGCACCAGCAGGCATCCATTTCTCAATTTGCCACCCCCCAATCGATGCGTCTGTACCATCTTCTTGTTGCAACCGCTGCCGCGCTGCTTGCCGGCAGCAGCATCGATGTTGCATCCGCTGCCACCTGCCGATACCGACCGTCGACGTCGAGCGCCAATGATGATGCCACCACGACCTCCACATCCTCGTCGTTCTCTTTCGACGCCCCCACTAATTCCTCCGACGAGGAAGGCAACGAGGCCAGCGCTGTGGACCCGCTATCTCCTACGACGACCGATGCGCCAGCCTCCGAGATTGCTCCTGCGACCACGGAAGCTCCTGCTACTACGGATGCATCTACGACTACAGATGCGTCTTCGTCTGCGGCAGCTACGCCGTCGGTTGCTACCAACTCGAGCAGTAGCACCACGTCCTCGGACAACTCCAAGCTATGCGCTAAGCCGCGCGTGGTCATCACGGAGGTCGACGTAGGTGCCACCGTCGAGAACAACGAGGACGAGGCTGCCCTCAAGGTCGTGGCCATTGCTGCTCTGCCCTCGGGTGGATCCCGGATCGCCTTCCACAGCGGTGACAACGTCATCGTGCGCGAGCTGGATGCCAACGACAAGCTGGTGAGCAGCAGTCCCGCCGTCAAGGTGCCGATGAACGACTTCGCGGATATCTACGCTGACAAAGAAGGTTTTGTGCTGCTGGGTACGAGAGACGCTGAAGGTGGCGGCACCCTCAACTGCGGTAACCCGAGCAACCTGTGTGGCACTGCCCCCAACCCGGCTGTGCCTTGCTAGTTGCAAGCACTACCTAGCAAGTTGCTAGTAGCTAGTAAGTTGCTACGACATGTACATGGTCCGCTACGAGGGTTCGAAGGAGACATGGGCCACAAAACTAACGTCTTCAAGCTCTTCACTCCCGCGTACTCGTCGTCGCCGAGCGGGCCCGGACGTCTCCATGATTTGGTGGTACGCGCACCACGGCCGCATTGCTTCGGACGGCACGAACTGGGCCGCGTACTTCGGCTGCGCCATCTCCACTTCTGAGGGTGGCTGCATTAACATTCATCAGGGTGACCGCATGAAGGTTGTGGACCCATCCGGTAAAATTGCGACGCAAGCTGATTCCTTCGACTGGGGCTGCTCGCACTCGGGCTACGAACGCATCACGTATGATAGCCGTAAGAAGGGCTACGCCTCGATCTGCAAGACGGACAGCAACAACCGTATCATGCCGCCCAACGACTGGAGCACGACGATCTACCCGGTGGATCTGGCTGCTGCCAACCTTGGCGATATCGTTCCGGACAGCGAGTCCTCCAGCAAGAAATACTGGGCCACAGTTAGCAACGGCGACGGTGACAACGCCAAGGTTCACCTCATCCACATTGCTATCAACGCCGCTGCAGACGACGATATCACACTCGGCGGAACGGACGCCAACGAGCGTGCCCCACACCTTGCTGAAATCGGAGACAGCGGGTTGTTGGCCATGTGGGAGGGGAGCTCCTCGGGCGGTGATCTTGCGGAAGGTGGCGACCGCACGATCTACGCCCAAGTCCTGGATGCGTCGACGGGCAAGGCAATCAGCAGCAAGGTGACAGTGGATAAATCCGTGGTGGGCAACCGGTACCAGGCTCTGAAGAGCTTCCCGGACGGCAGCGTTGCGTACCTGTCGAAGGGCACTACGGACACGTCGGTGCAGGTCGTGCGCTTCTTCGGGTGCTCAGGCGAGAGACGCATGTGTGTGCGTGTGACTATGTGGAACCGCGTATGAAAGCGGATACTTTTCTGTTTGGTAAAACAATCCAGCGACTTCCACGTACATGTATTCACGTTATTGATACATGTAAAAGAATTCAGACAAGCCGTCATCGCTGAACCATTTTTTAATTAATAAGTTGAGGCGCTGCGCTTTGCTGGCGTTGAAGCTGCCAGTGTGGTCACCAGGTCTAGATTACATATTATCTAATACATGTACTGTAATAGAAGTATGTAATACTGGACGGATTCCCGTGGTCTATTTTCGTACAGATTTCTTGTCTAAAAAAACGTCTACAGATCTTGTCCGAAGGCCACTTGCTGTCTAGATGTCTAGATTCGGTACAGATCCGAGGAGCCTCTTTGAAGTTGAAGTGACTCTCACTCACGCACTCCCTGGCAAGCCCCACTACTCAGCAGCAACCATGCAAGGCGCCTGCTAGCAAACACGGCGGCAACGGAGGCACTACATCCAAGGGCATGCGAACGAAGGCCACGACCACAACTCGGGAGGAGAGTGACAGCGAGCCCTCGTCGCAGACTGAAGACACCATTGCGACGGCAGCGCTGGTAGATTCGTCGACGAACTCGTCTTCGTCGTCCGCGCAGATCAATCCGCACAATGGTTACCAGCGTCATCACAGCCCCAGTGACCAGTGCGGGAGTGGGATAGTGATCTTCACCATTCTAGCCATTCGATCTATACATCTAGAAATCTGTCGGAGGGGGGGGGGGTTCCCTCCGACAGAAGTGAATCTGTCGGGTCGACAGCGGACTCGAGTTGTCTAGAGGTGGCCGTTTTATGGGGATCTATACGAAATCTGCAAAATGGCCTCGACAGATCCTACGGGAATCGGTCCACTCTTAGACATAATATTATTATGTTCAGTACCCTCTGTATGCGCACCTTAGCATATTTATATACCCCGTCATATCTGATTTGAGATTGATCAGAGTTTTCAAATCGCATTGATGGTTCCACCGCGTTTACTTTGAGGGAGATCTGTACATGTAACACAGCCACGTAATCCGCGCGGCTGCATTATCAATGGAGCGCTCGGGTTTTTTCATACAAACTGTAGAGGGCATCACCGTTGGGGTCAAAGACTATAATAAATCCGGCTGTCGCTGCTTTGATCTCGTGATCTGTTGGCTGCAATTTAGTAATGAGATAGAGAATGAAAGCACCTCGCCTTCAAATGAAAGAAAATAAGCTATAATTTGCCTCAACAGCGCAGTCGTACTTCGTATTCAATTTCTCAAGTAAATGACGTGACAGAGGTTATATTAGGCTATGATATAGAATGGGTTTGTATATATTCGGCAAGGTTATTAGTTGTGATGGCTGCGCTATTGAGGCAAAATACTATACATGTACATGTAGTGCTTGTTTATTAGAAACTGTAGATGTATCACGGCGTGTCAAATCAATGCTGCTTTCTCTGCGATGTGACCCTGTTTCCTACACACCATCATCAACAGTTTTCCACAACGGCTCTCTCCCCACATCGATTAACCGCAATCAATGGGAGCCCACTCCTCACTCGGCAATCGCCCCCCAAGACCAGAAACGCACGGAGCTGAAGCAGAGGTCTCCTCTGCCCACCACTCGTCCATGCGGCTCCAGTATGTTGCCGTCGTGGCTGCTGCTGCTGCTCTGGCCGCGAGCACCGATGGGCTTCAGATCGACCCCAATTCGGCCAAGTCCACATTGCTGCGAGCAAGTGCTGAAGCTCGATACCCGCCTTACGTCGAAGGCAAGGGAGACCGGTTCTTGATCAGCGAATCCAGCAAGGAAACGACGACCCAGACGCAAACGGGCTACGAGTTTTCGACGCTGCAGGAGGTCGACGACGTGCTGCAGCAAAACGACGATGAGTACGAAGACGACAGCGACTCTGGCTCATTAAGTGAGAGTGGGTCTCACGACGAGGACAGGGCTCGGAAGAAGAGGCGCAGGAAGAGGAAGAAACACAAAGCCACTGAAACACCAACGCCGACGCCAACGCCAACTCCGGAAGGAATGACCGCTACACCCACTCCCACCCCCACCCCAACCCCGGCGCCTACTACGAAGCCTCCGAACGGCTTGAAGAAATTTGTTGCCTCGTTCAGGCGGATTTTCGGTGATTAAACTTGGCGGTCTGGGATATTCAGTGGGTGATAATTGTACGACTCTGCGCAGTATTCAGCTTCTTCCACCGAGGAATGTGTAAAGTCATTCAAATTTTGAATGATGTAAAATCATTCACATTTTGTGTCCGTATCGACCAATTCAAACCCAGTAATTCCGTTAATTAGAGATAGATATCTCTGATATCAATTTTTAACAGGCGATTAAACCTCGATTGGAAACAGTCGAATTGCGCGTCGTATGAGGAGCTTACCAAAACCTGAGCTAAAGCAAATAGTCATAATAACGCATCCTGAAGGTCCCATCTAATATCGCTTCATATTCAATGAATTACGACAAAAAATCTAACCATGTCCAAAATCTTGACTCAAAGGCCAAGGTATTTGAATATATGCGGCCGCTGATTGGCTCAGAATTGTAGGTTTTGTAGCTGTGAGGATAAGCTCTCGTTTGATGGTCTTTTTGCTGAAAACGAAGTATGAATAGCAACGTTATTGTAATATATATGAAATGGCTATATTACGGTGGACCAGAGAAGTATCATTTAATGAGGCCGGAAACAACACTCTGTATCAAACCTCAGTTTCGTGTGATCACTCGGTACATATGATTGGGTATAATCATGCGTACCATCCTATTATTGGACAAAACAATGAGAGGATATTTAGGGCACCCTTCCGTCAGATTTACATTCATCGAAGCCGGGGCAAGAGTTGGCGTCGCGGTTGGTGAAATTCCAGTACTGCACTGGTTGCTGTTGTTTTCTCGGCATTCCTTTCGTAGCCGGCGGTTTGTGTGGAGATTTTAATTTTAAAAGGCGCCGTTGGCGACAGTATTGTTCGATTTGGCTTTGTATACGTCGACTTCAGTGATTTTGGTGCAGCTGCTGCTTTTTGGTTTTACAGTAGTAGCGTTGGAGGTTCCGTGTCGAAGAAAGTGTTGGTGGTGTGATTGCCGGCGTGTGTTTGCTTCTTAACATGCCTCGCCCTGAGATCCCCGAGAAAGATCACTTTGACACGAGAAAAGAGTGCGGGTGGATATTTTTATTGTGAGTGCGAACACTGCAAATTGAAGTACAGCAAGGACTGACCGAGACCCCCAGAGCTGATACTTTGTCGAGCATATGGAGACAGACGACATCGGCAAAAGTGCGATGCGTACCAAGCAACTATTATTTCGTCATCATTTCAAGTTAATAACGATTCGAATTCGAGAGCCAGTACAGCGTCTCTAGCGTAGAGAAAAAAAGCGTTTGTTCCACTCAAAAGGAGGGACTACTGTTTACACTGCTAAAAGCACAAAACCACCAAAAGTGTACTGACTGCATCGTGTAAATGCGAGCAGCACTGAGAATGTCCGAGCACCACCAATTTTCCGGCGGCCCCACTAGGCAGCATTTTTACCAATTACTAGCCAGAATCTTTCTCCCAATGGATGTGGAGGGGGGGGATGGAAACCACCGACGTTTTTGCTTTAGCAACCAAAGTTCCTTCCAATCGCACGTCGCCATCCAGCTCCAACAATATGCCCTCGACCAAGACGCATCAGCGCCACCCCTGGCAGCTACTCGCTTTGGCAATGCCTCTGGCCGAGGCTCAAGCTCTCCTTGCAGAGCTCAAGAAGTTCCGCGTCGACAAGAGCGACCTGACGCCGTGCAACGTCTGCATGCGCCCAACGCCGCAATCAATGCGAGTGCAGCGCCTGCACTGTTCACTTACGGCATGCGCTGATGCGACCACCTTGGAGAAATGTCCATGGCGCGCGCGCGTACTCTGATGTCAGCTGCAAAGTCTTGTCACTTTAGAAGACGCCAACGCCCACGTGACTCCGGCTCGACCCCAACGGCGTCCGGTGCTGACTCTAGCCATGAACGACGTGCTGAAGGAGTGGGCATCCTAAGGATTGAAGCCCAAGCGCATCAGGGACGCGCTCCTCTAGCGATTCGGTTTGATCGAAGCTACGGCCCCGAATCTCTCGACTGATCAGCGCTTTGCGCATCACCATGTGACAGGGCGGCTGGACGGAAGCGATCTCATTGACACTGTGCGGAAGAAAGTGAAGGAGGCAGGATACACCGGCCAAGAGGAAGAAACATCAGCATTTACCTTTGCGTCGCGCACCGACAGCGATGGCAGACCGGTCACCGGAAAAGGCAGCGATGTGGATCCGTTTGTCGTTGATATTAGCTCCAAAAATCTGTTTCACCGTGCTGATCGAGACCCAGCGTCGTTCATTCTACACGTCGACGCAACCTACAAGCTAACACAAGTTGGCTATCCCGTAGTCGTGGTCGGCATTTCGGACCGAGCTCGCCAGTTCCACCTCTTGGGGGTGTTCATCGTCTCGCAGCAGCAGCAAGCGAGGTGCTCTGGCTGCTGCAACAGATGTACGGCCGTGTTATCGGGAAATCAATGCGCATTCGGTACGTGATGGGTGACACCGATACCACCCAGTGGAATGCGATCCACGAAGTGTTCGGTCACGACTCTTCCTACGTCTTCCTGATGTGCTTCTTCCGCATGACAAAGAAGATTTACGAGAAGACGCGCTCCATACACCCTGGGACAGCGGCAATGGTCATGCCGGATGTTCATGAGCTGTATTTCGAATCAAGCGAGACAGATTATCACGTAAAGCTCGCAGAGGTGCAAGCAAGATGGTCCAAGTCTCCGGAGGCGTCTTCCTTCCCCGGATCGGGGTGTGAGGCACGAGATTGATCTAGTGCCGGGCACTAAATACTGCACCAGACGACAGGGGCCGCTTCCGAAGGAACAGGTCGACATGATCGATGCCTTCTTCGCGGCGAAGTATGCCGCGGGCACGGTGCGCGAGTCGAAGTCGCCTCACTCGTCCCCGACGTTCTGGGTACGCAAACCCAACGGGAAGTGGCGCATGGTGCACGCCTTCAACAAGTTGAACGCGGCAACCATTCCGGTGTCGACGCCTATCCATCGGAAGGATGTGTTGCAGAACAACATGGCAGGCTGCACGATCTTTAGTGCGCTCGACATGGGCGACGGCTATTATCAGCTCCTGATGCGTGAGTCGGACATTCCGCTTACCGCGGTAAACACCCCCAGTGGGATGTTGTGGGAATGGTTGGTATTGCCCCAGGGGCTGTCCAACGCGCCCGCCACGTTCAATCGGCTAGTCACGCAGCTCTTCAGGCCGATGCGGCACTTCGTACAGACGTACTTCGACGATATCTTCGTGCACAGTCGTGCGTCGGAAGGTAAGACAGACGTCGAAGCATATCTCGATCACCTCTGTGAGGTTTTCTTGTGCATGCGCGAGAATCGCCTCTATGCGAACATCAACAAGTGTATCTTCGGCGCCGAAGAGATTCCCTTCTTGGGATGTTTCCTTGGCAAGGATGGTGTCCGTGCGGACCCGGAGAAGGTGTGTGCGATCGCGCAGTGGCCAGTACCTGCCTCGCAGAATGATCTGCGCAAGTGGCTCGGTCTGGCTAACAACTTACACAAGTACAGCGCCAACTACGCCGAGATTGCACGGCCGCTGACCAACCTTCTTAAGAAGGACGCGATATGGTCTTGGACAGCCGAGGCTCAACAGGCTTTTAAAGCCATCAAGAGCAGCCTTCAGAGCGCTCCGATATTAGACGAGGACCGCCCTTTCAGCGTGGTATGCGATGCATCCGACTTTGCCATTGGCTGCGCCCTGCTGCAAGTTGATGCCGCGGGCCGTGAACGGGTGGTCTCTTTCCAGTCTCGCCAGTTGAAGGCGGCGGAAAAGAACTACCCTGTCCATGACAAAGAGCTCTTGGCGATGAAATACGCCTTGGTCAAGTTTCGGGTGCACCTGTTAGGTCAGAAACCCTTTGTGATCTACACAGATCATGCCTCGTTGAGGACGGCGACACCTCTCTCAGCGCATGGCACGGTGGCTTTCCTTCTTCGCTAAGTACAACTTCACGGTGGAATACAAGCCAGGGAAGCGAAATGTCCTCGCGGACGCTCTTTCTCGGCGGCCAGACTACGAGTTGGTGCATCTGGCCTACCTCGAGTCACCGCTCTATGAGCTTATTCGAGAGGCGTATGCCGACGATGACGACCTCGCAGGTCTACTGGCTGCGCTGAGCGCTCCCGACAAGTCCGTGGAACTCACGGCACGACAGCGTTCGCGTTTGCACCACTACTCGGTAGTGGAGGGTTTGCTCTACTACCAGGTAGACAAGGGTGACGAGCCTCGAATAGTCGTTCCGAACGACGAGGATCTGCGTCATCGAGTCCTCTATGAGGCTCATGATACGCCGCTTAGCGGTTATCTTGAGCGGGAGAAGACGTACACGTCTGTGGCTCGCAACTTCTGGTGGCTCAACATGTACAAATGGGTACGTACGTACGTACAGACATGTGAGACGTGCCAACGCGTCAAGCCTGCGCCGTCGGCATCCGCTCCTCTGATGAGCCTGCCGGTTCCGGTAGATTGCTGGCGCTCCGTAAGCATGGACTTCATCTTCGAGCTCCCAGCCGATGCGCGTGGCCACACTGGCATCTTGGTGTTTGTGTGCCGCCTTAGTAAGATGGTGAGGCTGGCCGCTGTGCGGAAGAGCGTGACAGCGCCCCAGGCAGCGTAGACATCGTCTTCCGTCACCACGGCCTCCCCGAGGCATTCGTGAGTGACAGAGACCCAAGATTTGTGTCCCACTTTTGGCAGCACCTCTTCCGACTTCTCGGTACGAGACTAAACATGTCCACAGCGGACCATCCTCAGACCGATGGTCAGACTGAGCGTGTTCTGGAAGACATTCTTCGTAGTGTCTGCGCAGCAGAGCCCACCAAGTGGAGTACGCTTCTTCTACAGGTGGAATTTGCGCTCAATAATGCCGTGCATTCGTCCACCGGCTTCACCCCGTTCTATGTGAATGGGCTGCGGCACCCGCGTACCCCACTGACGTTGCCGCCGGCATCGAATTTGGGTGGGGGAGAGGCTAATGCCGAAGGCCCAAGGGGCCTTAAAGGCCTAAGAACGTCCGTCAAACTGAATCTGCTCTTATTTATTGAGACCGGCGAGGCTGTTCGACAGCGCGTACGTGACGCCATGGCTGCCGCTCAAGACACCACTCAGAAGGAACACAGCGATCGCCAAGGGCGTAACAATACACACGTGTTTAAAGTGGGATACCAAGTTTTATTAAACGCTAAGAACCTTCCTACTCAGGCGGTCTCCGCAGTGGGTAGCACGAAGCTGCGACCTCGCTTCGTAGGACCGTTCACGGTCATTGGGGTCCACGGCCATGCGTACACGCTGGACTTGCCATCCTCCATGGCCACGCATCCGACGTTCTACGTTGGGCTGCTTAAGCCTTATCGCCCGGCGTTGGTTGTTGACCCTTCGGGTCCTGAGCTGCCGAGCACTGGCGAAAGACGTTCGCCATCATCCGCACGAGTTCTTCTTGAGAAGTAACAGGAACAGGAGCTGGAGCAGGAGCATGCGCATTCAAGATTCGCGTATGCGAAATAGAGGTTTCAGATCGAGAGTAGGAAGATGCTGTGACGCGCGTCACGGCCTCGTCACGCTGACCTTCACTCCTAAGTGTAACGGTCATCTTGACAGGCAATGCAGAGGCAATAACGTAAACACAGTAAGTGCCGAAGCAGAAGGCCACGACAGGTACAGCGAACTTGGGCTAGCTTCACTTGCGCCGCAGGCTGCAAGTTCTCGAGTGAGTGAAGCTTGCCCCAAGTCCGCTCCCCAGCAGGTAGATTAGTATAGCAATACTGAATCCAAATACAACTACTCTAAGTCTAAGTCTAATCCTATCTTGCAGGAAGCACAGCCTTCGTGCTGTGCTCCAGCAATTGTCTTCGCCATACTCAAGTGTAGATACCTTGCTCTGTCGTCGCAGGCACGCGCAGTCGATCTCTGATGGTGCTCTGCGACGGCGCTCTCCGACGGCGCTACACAGCGTCAACCACACGCTGTTGATATCGATTGCAGCTCTGTGCAGTGTCTGGTCACTGCAGTGTCGTGCAGTGTCTGATCACTGCAGGGCTGCATCTCACACTCCCACGTGAACACGTCGGTCTTCAGCCCATCAGCGTGATCACCAACTTGCTCGAAAACAGCAGCGTATGCCCCGCAGTCCAACTGCACAACGTGGTGCAACCACGTGAACAGGTGCAACCCGTTCTCCCACTCGCATAGCATCCCACCAAAGCGCAGTACGTGCTGTGGTGCAACCACACAAGCAGGTGCAACCCACTTGGCCTCGCCAGGCACATGCCATCGTAGATAGTTCCATCATTCTTCAGCAGGACGTGGCTCCTGCGCAGCAATCGCCGTAGAAGTAGCAGTAGTTTCGTCCTCCGCAGTCACAACAGGTAGCACCTTCATCATGTTCCGAAAGCGCGCAAACTTCACAGCTCCCAGAGCCTTCGTCATGACGTCTGCGATCATGACCTCGGTCCCGCAGTGCTTCACTGTCATGCGCTTCAGCTCGACGTTCCGCCTCACCATGTGGAACTTGTTCTCGAAGTGTTTGGTCTTGGAATGCTTGCCGGGTTTGGCGCTCAACGAGATAGCACTCTCGTTGTCACCAAGCATGAGCGGCACTGGATGCGACCAAGACAGCTCCATGCATAAGCCATGTAGCCACAGGATGTCCTTCGCAGCTTCGGACATGGCCACATACTCTGCCTCAGAGGTGCTGGTTGCGTTGATCTCCTGCTTCCTGGAGGCGTACGAGATCACGTTCCCGTCGAGCATCGTCACGTAGCCGCTAACACTGCGAACGATCCGCAGGATCAGTTTACTCTGATGCTGATGTTCCTTCAGATACGTCTTGCACTAAGCCGTAGTCCTTCGTAGCTTGCAGGTAGCGCAGCACCCGCTAGGCTTCAGCAAAATGTGTGTGATCAAAGTTGGACAGGTACTTGCCGAGGTGTCGAGTGGCGTGAGCAATGTCCGGCCTTGATGCACCCACGAGGTACTGCAACGACCCCACTAGTTCTCGGTAGGGAAGGATTTCTTTTGTTTATGTGCTGGACGTGTTGAAGGAGTATCACAATGTAATACATTGTCACAATGTGATACATTGTCACAATGTGATTGTCACAATGTGATACATTGTCACAATGTGATACATTGTGATACTCCTTCAACACGTCCAACACATACTGCTTCTGCGAGTAGATGATCTGTCGCCGCGTGAGATCTATCAGGATCTCCACACTCAGCAGGTACTTCACATTTCCAATGGTAGTCGGCTCAAACGACTCTTTCAGTGAAGCCGCAGTAGTCTTGCACAGTTCAGGAGGCCCCATCAGCAGTAGGTCGTCCACGTACACGGTCAAAAGCATCTTGACGTCTTCACCTTCCTTCAATGCGTAGAGTCCAAAGTCAGAGTCCAGGCGCTCAAACCCCATAGTCACAAGCTTTGCATGCAAGGTATTGTTCCAGATGTGAGGCGCCTGCTTCAGGCCATACAAGCTCTTCAAGAGCTGGCACACAAAGTCAGGCCCTTCAGTTTGGAATCCCGGAGGTTGCTCCATGAAAATGATCTCACTCAGATCACTGTACAAGAAGGCAGTCTTCACATCATACTGGAGCACGGCGTAGTTCACCCCACGCTGCTGTTTGAAGCCATGAATCACTAGGCGGGCTTTGAATCGTATCACTCGCCCTCTTTCATCACGCTTCACTGCAAATACCCAGCGGCAGGTAATCATCTTCAACTTCTTGGCTGTGGATCTTGGCACAAGTTTCTACGTTCGATGGCCTCGAAGAGACTGCAACTCCGAAAGCATTGCTTCCTTCCACTGCGACCAGTACTTGCTCGCTCTTGCCTGCTTGTACGTGGTCGGGATATCAATATCTTCATGCACCGCAAGCACATGACCCACCACGTAGTCACTCAGACGCACGTTCGGCTTCTGCGCGCGGCGCGGTCGCTTCACGCATGGTTCCAAAGGCGGTGGCTTGATGTCAAAGCCACTCGTAGCCTTCTCATTGGCCTTGGATCCCTAACGCGCACTACGTTTGCGCGTGCTGCGCCTCGCAGGTGAAGCAGCAGCAGACTGTTTCTTGTTCGTGGAGTCAACCACATTACTCCCACTGGACTTCGATGCACGTTGCACCGCAGCAAAAGTCCCATGAGACTCAACACGAACAGCAGCGTCCGTAACTCCCACTGGAGCAACAGGAGAAGGTGTCGGCGAGGCTTCCATTCGATCTTCAGTGTCATCAGCAGAAAGCAGCTCCAAACGGTTGTCCAGTAGTCCACTAGTACCCATAATGAAGGATTCCATCGTTGTCTTGATGCGGACGATGGGGACAGTTGACGGCAGTTTATGCAATCACAGTATGCGTTCTCCAGAAGCTGTTTGACGTACTCGCGATCGGCAGTGTACTCTTCACAAAATTGAGCATTTCCACCTTACTTGGCAGGTAAGCAGATCCAGAAACTTGTAGCCCTTCGTCTAGTGACTGTAGCTCAGCAGCAAGCTCAATCTCGCACGGGGCTTCAGCTTCTCTTTGCAGCGTCGCGACTCAGGCGGAATGTACACCCATGCCAAACAACCCCATGTCCGCATGACACTGAGGTCGGGCTCAGCACCGTACAGTCGCTCATGCGGTGACTGCATGCCCAGCGGCTGAGTCGGCAGCTTGTTCAGAGTTTCCACGACGTGCAACATCGTTTCACCCCACAGCAGCTCAGGCATGGACGTGGTCATGCACAGCGCACGAACCCTTGGCACCACGACTCCATTCGCCTCATTGCTTAAAACGTCACCGCCCTGATCAGAATGCAGGCGCTGCACTCGGTACTGCTGGAACTGTGTACGCAGCTCGTTCATCAACTTGATCAGATAGAAAGTCGATTCACCCTTGGTCTTCAGCGAGAAAGCCCACTTGTAGCGCGCAGCCTCATCAAGTACGTACAAGAACATCGTCGCTCCACTAGCAGTAGTCTCCTCCATAGAGCACACATCCATCACCAAGATAGACAGCGGATTCAACTCCCGCAGCGGACGCCTCGCATGTTGCATCAGCTTGGCTTTACTCACCGTACACGCAACACAGCCGTAAGGGTTCAGATCTTTCGCATTAACCTTTACCCCAACATTCAGCTTGTTCGCCATCGACTTCACCATGGTCACTTTCAAATGGCCGAAGCGCTGATGCTGATGCCATCGCCTCCTGCGAGTCAGCAGACTCCTGCATCACCGCATTCGCCATTGCTCCGGCCCCATGTTCAACACGTAGTCGATAGATGTTGTCACGCATGTCAAATCTCAGAGAGGTACCAGGCTTGGAGAGCCACGCAGTCCGTTGATCATCCGAGCACACCAGCTTGAACTTCCCTTCGATCTGCATGTACCCCAGGCTCATGGTGTTGACTTGCGCGTTCGCAACGTACATAACGTTCTCCAAGGTTTTGGCCTCAGGCTCACCAGTCACCTGGTTGCACACACGGAACAGGACAGATCCACAGACAGCAGCAGATTGGACAGTGCCGTTAGCAAACTTGAGTTGACCGGAGGTCTGATCAGACAGTGAAGTAAACAGTGAAAGATCGTTGCACACATTGGCCTGTGAGCCAGAGTCGAGGATCCACTCGACAAAGGATTCAGCCATTTGCATACCTTCATTCCGGTTCACCATGTTCGCCATTCGTGCTCCGTCATTGCAGCCGTAGTTGTAACGCGGAGGCGACCGTCCGCGGCGCTCACTACGCCACAGCGCGTTACTTTGGGCACGGGGCGGACCTTGCTGCGGAGCAGGTCCATAGTGGTCACTGCGGCCTCGCAGAGGCGACCAACGACGTGGCGGCGACTTCTGTCGATGCCAGAAGTACGCATCGTCACGCGCGCGCTCGTACACACCACGCTGGGGCGAGCGACCACGCTCTACAATTGGACGTGGCGGGCGTGCAGGGCCCTGGTTGTAGCCGCGCTGTTCGTCATAGTGTTGGGGCGACCATGGACGTCCACCGTAGTTGTAGACACCCATCCCATGTTGTCAACGATCATCCCAGCGAGGACCATTAGAGCAATCCCCTGGCGGCGGTGAACCCACACGTGATCCACCTTCAGCACGCCCTGGCTGATGCCATGGTCCGGGAGAGTCGCGTGGCAAGCTGCGATCACGTGGTGGATAGTCAGTCGGTGGTGCAGGTCCCGCACCATGACGTTCACCATCACCAATGCGTCGCACATCCCGCACAGGCTGCTTAGCTTGAGCTTGCAGTAGTAGTTGAGGTGCCGGCTGCCGTTCGTCATCACTTGTTGGTGACGTAGGTGAGTAGATGGGTGAACATATATATATATATATATATATATTCCACGCGCTGCAATATCCGGCCGGCCTGCACAACGCCCACTGCACCAACGAAGGACGTGGCAGGTCGGCGGTTCTTGGTCCTCAACTTCTCCATCAAGTCGGGCTTGAGCGGCTTCCCCGTAACCGCCGTGCACTCAGCGTACCAATGACCAGGCTGGTTGCAGTTGCCGCACTTCGTTCGTGCCTTATTCTGGGCCAGATCGCTGTCGTTCATGCTGTTGCGCTTCTTCTTCTTTTGATTGCCTGCCCCTCTGGCACCGTGGCTCACAAAGCTCACAACCGGTGCAGCACGTTGCACAGGTTGGGCACGTCAACTTGGTTGCGGGCTTGCTCAGCTTGACGTAGACGTCGCGTGACATCTGCTCTCGTCAGCGAGTGACGATCATTCTTGCTATTCCGCACTGTGTGTTGCTCAGCTAGTTCACGAAAGACAAGCTGTGCATTCGATAGCAGTAGGCTAGCGTGTTCCCACTCTTCCAAGTTGCCATTGTCAACACGCAGGCGCCTCACCAACTCTTCACTCTTCTTCACGTAGGCGTCGACAGTCTGGCCGGGCTTCAGCCCCAATTTGACCACGTCTCGCAGGATGTAGTCAGGGTTGACGCCGTCGCCCTTGGTAAAGTGGGCCGTCACACGATCCCATAGCAGTGACGGGGCCTCCATCTGGTCCTTGAGCTCGTCGACCTTGAACATGTCCAGCAAGTACATGACCAGGGAGAGCGCCATGGCAGTGAACGCCAATACATGGCACGTATTGTACTATGTGTGGTACTTGTTGTTGGTGTACCCCAACGCGGTGGAGTACCGCTCGGTGCCGTACGTGATGGCGTCGAGCATGAAAGAGGGGAACCTCAGCGTCACCTCGCTCTTCCACCTCGCGAGCTCCTCCTTCTTGTCACTCAGCTTGGGCAACTTCTCCGTGTGCTTGACCAACTCCGCGTCGTCGTAGCGCGTGCCGAGGCGGTTGTCCATCATGCCGGTGCTGTGGGAGGACGTTTGGCTGCGCGCGTCGTCAGGCACGCCACCGCCTCCTTGATCACCCGACTCACTGGGCTCACTGGGTTCTCCTGGTGGTCCTGGGGCACGTGGGCCTTCGCGCTGCTGGTCTTGTTGCTGTGCAGGCGGGGCCGGCGTCGTCGTCTCCATCTCGGTTGGCTGAGGTTGCGGGGGATTCTCGACTGGCCGACGGCTGGTGTGGCGCACACCGATCAGTCAACCGCCGGTGAGAAACCTGAATCAGCATAGGATTCCACCTGGCATTTCAACCAATTGTTGGCCGAACGCCTCTCCTTCTGCAATGTCTTTTTCCGTCGGTGGCGGAATGGTAGACACTGGAACTTGCTCTTGCTCTTCGGCAGATTCTGACGAATCGCTATCCTCGTCGGAGCCATTCTGCGATCTGATTAGGTTCATAACCTGTGACGCAGGGCGCGTCACGACCTCGTCACGCCGACCTTCACTATTAAGTGTAACGGTCATCTTGACAGACAATGCAGACAGGGGCGGAGGCAGCCCACAATAGAGAGGGGGCCCACAGCAAATAGGGGTTAGATGGTGGTCAGTTGATGATGGCCCCTTAGAGGCATAAAGTGCCTCTTTCAACCCGGTCCCTTAACCCTATAGAGGTAGAATTTGACTTGGTTTCACTATACCACATTGCCCATACAAAATCGTAAAACAT
>JAIKVD010000461.1:0-19136 GCA_024679075.1 Phytophthora uliginosa
AAGTGAGAGCCCACCGTCGTGGAGCCCAACGACCCACCAATATTCTTGGTTGGTGAGGGCTCGTCCGCGGCTCATCAGAAAATCCAACAAGTACTTGCCGCCAGTCATCTCACCTGTATTGACCATCACTCTTTTAATGTAGAAGTTTGTATTGGGTAGCATAAAATGTGTGTGTTTAGACAGACAAAGGATATGGTTCTAATTTGTGTCGCCACTGCCGAAACCGGCAATCTGTATGGCAGCCCTGCCAAGGGCGTGGAATTCGCAGTTGTTAGCACAACCATCGTTTGGGTATACACTATAGTAATAACATTTCTAAACAGTAGCTCGTAACTCTTAGTAGAAGCCGAGATATCGGCTAAAACGTGCCGCCAAATCGATGGTCCTATCGATTTGGCGCGCACGGTATATATAGGCAGCTTGACAAAATTTCCATATGGTGCCCATATGTTTCACAAGCATGTGAAAAGGCCATAAACGGGTCGATTGGTCCGATAGGGTACTCGATGCACAGAGCTTGGGGCAGTGTTGGATAAAGCTTAAAAAGTTGGCTGTACCGGCTTTTGTGCTCTCTGGTCGATTTGCACATAAAGCCGAAGAGGCAAGCCCCAAAAGCCGAATTTAAAGCCGCGATAAAGCCGAAATACTGTTTGTATACGAGGCTTCGCAAGGCAGCAGTTCGCTGGTACAGGTCTACCAAAAAAGAACGATAGGGATCAGCTTGTGTGTAAGCACTGCCTGGTCGCTTACGGAGACGAAACAAGGACCGACGGTCCGCCTGTGCCCAAGATTGTTTCCGCGCGGTCAACCACATTCACGAACCACCTCAAGCGTTGTCAACTCTATAAAGAAGCAGTCGCTCATGGTGACGTCAAGCCGCCCCAAGTAAAGCAAACCGTTCTCAACGGCTTTCTACGTCACAATGCAGAAGATAACACGGCAGAGGCCACTTCGTCAACGAGTTCTGACAAGCGCCAACGATTTATCTGCGAGTATTTTGACAATGTCTTCACCGAGGAAGATAACATTGAATTTCTGCGTCTCCTCGTCCACTTCCAAGCGGAAAATGGGTTGCCTGCTCGTTTTATCGAAAATATATCGACCCTCCGTCTTTTTATCTTCCTCAACAGGGCCTGTGCGGGAGCTCGTTCGAAAAGGAAATATATGGGGCGGATTCTTGACAAGTATAGCAGAGTCGAAGAAGATAATCAGCTCGTAGCACTGAGCAACAGACTGGATTTCAGTGGCGGACGACTGAATTTCCTATCTGATGTGTGGCAGAACGTCGCCAAGTTGCACTTGCTGGGGTGTATACTCGCTCTGTTTGGAACTATCGTAACGTACGGGCTTTTCCCGACTGGCTCACAACACGATGGCATTGCGATCGCAGAGCAAATGGAGAAGGTGATGAAAGAGATTGAGGCAAAGGGCTGGAAAATCGGAGCAGTCGTGACAGACAATGCTGGTCAGTGTGGTCGTGCGCGACGAATTTTCGCCCTTCGGCACCCGCGCATTGCGTATGTACACTGCTTCGCCCACGACGTCAATAATTTGGTGAAGGCAGTTTTGAACTCGGCTTTTCGCGCGATAACAAAAGAAGCATCCCAAGCTACAGTAACGCTCAACACGTCGTCGTCCAAGTGATTGGTACGGGCGCAAGCTGTCATCGCTGCAACATACGGAAAGCCCTTGGGTTTTATTATCTCTGCGAAACCCGATGGAACAGTATGCAGGGATGCTTCGCCTCTCTTTTGCGCGTTCGAAATGGTCTTCTTCAGTTTTCTATCAAGTACATCGACGATGCTGAATTTCCTAAGCCGCTCGGGGTTTTTAAGGATCCAACATTTTGGCGAAAGCTTGAAGCAGCTGAAGAAATAATCCGTCCGCTTTCAAACGTGTCGTACAAGCTACAACGTGATGAGAGCACACTCGCTGACGTTATTATTTCCTATCGAGATATTTATCGCGGTTTTCTGGCTGATTTCGATAATCTGGGGCTTATTGCACTTGCGGAAAAGAGATGGCAGCAGTGCGAGCAACCGCTAATACTGCTAGCACTTTTCTTACACCCCCAGCACGTTCATCTTGCCGTGACAATGGATAACGAAGCGCCGGAGCTGCGATTTCTAGAGAGGATGTGTGGTTATGGTGTATACTACTACCGACGATTTGTTGATAGCAACGACAAACGTGACGTCGAGAACTTGCCGAGTGATTTTCACGAATAGTATCGGGAAGCGTTTGTCAACAACTCACTTGTCCGTTTCAATGGAGATGTTGGGAAGTATGGGAGCTTTGTGGGTGAAATCAAACGTGGCTCAAAGCTGCCCAAGTTAGCTGCAGTGATTCTATCTATCGCGGTGAATACGGCAACATGTGAAAGATACTTCAGCGAGCTTGCAGCAATTCATACTGCTCTTAAAAATAGGATGTCCGCTGAAACGGCGCGTAAGTTCTCGTTAACTCGCCAAGGTATTCGATCGCTTGCCAATGCGGAGAACGAAGAGAAACAACGCGTCGAACTCAAGCGCATCGTAGTCGCGTCCGAGAGAAAGCGCGTTGGCAACTGTAACACGGCTCCTCCTGTAACCATTGAAGAGCTAGAAGAAAACCATCTTATTCAGATCCAGGTGATGCCAGATGCAGACACGCCAGAGTATTGGCAGGACGTATTCGATGTGCTAGCTACAGATGAAGCCTATGAAGATCGGGGCAACGAGGCAACTCAGATAGATGTCGATGACTCAATGTCCGAGGGATCCCAAAGCTCACATGCGGAAGAGATCGAGCAGAATGTATTGAACGGGTTTGACGAAAGCATCCTAGAGCCAGATACAACAGCATTTCCCCGTTCCAATGTCAAGACGTTTCCGCAGGAAACGAAGCTTACTGGCATTCGAGCCCAAAAGTTTAGTCTTATGACACTTGTCCCATCTGAAAACACGTTTGGGTTGGCTCCTTACGTCGCAACACTTCGATCGTAGCCAGATGAAACCAAATACATGCCATAGTTGACGCTTTATTACTTTCAAATGGGTCTACGTGCACTCAAAACGTGTGATCAACCAGCCAGGAACGTACTCGAGCACCATGATGAGGTTGTTGATGCTGTTCCAAGCTACGCCGAGGAACATGATAATAAACGGATGATAAAGACTCGCAGTCAACTTGATCTCTTCTGTACTTTGACGGCCTTCTGGTCCTTCGCGTGCAGCAGCCTCTTGGCCGCAACTTGACGCCTCAAGTACTCGCACACACAGACTTCGCCCGATGCTCCGTTCGACAACGCAGTGAGGAGCGTAAGCCTTTCGCACGAGATCCGATTCCCCTTGAGATATAGGCTACTTAGTATGATCTTCTACATTTGATTCGATACTGCACTCGTAGTCCGAGAAGGAAGGCCCGTAGCTGGAAAGCTGGCTGATCATCATCATCGGACGAAGGCCGAAGTCGTCCGAATTCCCAGCAAGATAAGGAAAAGGCGAGCCTTCCTTAAAGCCGTTTGAGGACGACTGCTCTTCAGTTCGTCGCAACCAGAACCAGTCCAACCCGAGCGCAGCTAGAACCACTAATGACCCCAAGATGATCGGAATCAACAGCAGCTCATCGAAATCAAAATCCTCCACTGCGAACTCGTCTTTCAGCCACGTTGTGACCCAGAAACTTCCGGTCGGCGTCGAAAATCCTGCCATCGCTTCGTCTGAGAACTCGGAGCGTCAGTGGCACGGCACTGTCAGTGACGAGTACCCATCGCTCGCCGGGCATTGGTCCCATGTCGGATTGTCCGTGCTGGAGACTGTATGAACGCTGTACGATGTGCCAGTCGTCGGTTCCGTCCACGAGTGCTCTCGTAGTCGACTATGCGGGCGTCATGTCGGCGTCTCCGCCCGTCGACCACATGCCTCTGAGGAAGTCTGTCGAGCCCAAGTCGGAGAAGGTATCAGCGACACAGCGGCAGACGTTTAGGATCTGTGTCCCTGTGCAGTACTGGGCGTAGAAAGCGGCTACGTCGTTCGGCGCCGGACACTCGACCGTCGTGCAATAAACCTTACTGATGTCGAACTTTGGCACGGAGACGTTCATCATGGTATAGTCGGCCATCGTCCAGATCTGCACGTGATCATTGTCAGGAGAGACGACGGAGCCAGAGTCCCTGAGCATCGCGCGTCGGACGAGGCCGTGCAAGTCGTCAAAGCCATCTTGAACGGGTGAAGTCGGTCCGTCACAGCGGTCGGAATCGAGTTGAGAACGACTGCGTCGGCTGTGTCGCTGACATGCTGACGGAGGTAGAGCTGCTGAGCAATGCCCGAGCTGGTGTCGTTGAACATGATCGTCGGAACTTGAAGACGACGACGAAGACTCCACGAGGTTCCGAAACGTGATCAACTAGCCAGCGATGAGCTCCAACGTGATGGCCATGGACACGAGGAGGGCCGGCACGCTCATGACTCCAAGTCAGTGTGCAAGCCTTCATCGAATTCGCCCTAGTAACTCGAGCGCTAGAAGAGGTCGGCGTTGAGTCCTGATCCGGGCGTGCCCTACCTCTTCTACAGGCGCCACTCGCGCAGAACGACCTGCGAGTGGCGACTTGCCATAAGTCATGCTGCTGTTCTCGCGAGCGGAAGAGCACCAGGTGGAGGCCCAGCGGGAGGAACGTGGCGCCCTGTAAGTTGGGGCCCGTGTGGAAGATCTCGTAGTCCTCGCCGAACTCCGTGGCCGTCACACACGAGGAAACTACCGACATCAGCGCCGCTGACTCCAGATGGTGATGCCTTGGGCCTGCCCTGCTCGGCGCCGAGCAGCACGTGAGAGAAGAGGTCGGCGGCGGTCGCGTCGTCGTCGACGCTGCAGGCGCGGTCCGCGACAGATTGATTGTCCGGATACGTCCGGATACAACGAGCCCCACGTGACGTTGTCCGGATCAATAAAGCCGCGATAGAGCCGAACAGCCGATCGGCAAAAAATCGGTAAAGCCGAAAAGCCGAAATAAAGCCGCGGCTTAATCCAACACTGCTTGGGGTACCGACTAACCATGACCAGGACGCACCCTTCCCCAGGGATGAGTGGTGGGTGATGCCCCTCTCGCTCATTCAAGAACTTTCAGCGTTGAGTTAAGATGGCGGTGCACCGAGTGACCCGGCGCGAGGTCGAAGCATTTCTTCGCCGTTTGGAGGGGAGGGACGGCGCTGATCGGGAGAGCCTCGTGCGTGAGCACCGCGAATACATCGACGGCACGCGGGACCGCGATGCGGACTTCGGTGAGGAAGCAGAGAAGAATGACGACGCACCGTCAGAGCCGCAACCACCCGGCAGGCGGCCAAGAAGGACGGTAATAGCGCTTAAGGACCCATCGTCAAGGCCGGCGGATGGCAAATGGGATCATTCCCTGTCACAAACGATATCGATTGGTTAGAGCGATCTAGTTTTATAGATGGTTTAAGCAAGCTTCGAGAATACTGAAATCTGATGATTTTTTAAGTGCTCGAGTTCAAATTTAGATTGTCAGCTGCTAATGAAATTAAGTACTAATGGCTCCTATGTAATAATGTTTGGGGTGTACATTTTAATACTCGAGAGACATGGACCTCACAGATTTATTATCGCTTCAAAATCATCTGAATCTTAATTGTCACCATTCAGACTTGAATTCGAGTCAGTATGGGCTGACGTATTAGTAGGAGCACTTGCGTGGCGGTTGGAAATGTCAGTAATTAGCGGGATATTTTCTCAGCACTGCTCTTCGATGACAGTAACGATCTGGCAATTCCTTGATCGGCACAATCGCGCTTGATCATGCGTCGGACATCTGGGATTCCTCGGAAAATGATGTCGCACCGACGAATTACCGTGAGTCGATCGGTGCATCCCTCGCGCATAGCTAGTTCAGCTCCTGCTTCGGAAATCTCCTACTTGCGCATCTTATGATGCAGTGCTTGTTTGAAATGAAATAGACAGCCCGCGATTCTAGAATCTGGAAACCGGTTCTCCACGCCCTTGATCATCGCGAACTCGAAGTCACATACCAAGTGAGCCGGATTCAGTTTCGTTTTAGAAGAGACGTGGATGTAGTGAAACAAGTATTCATAGATCTGACCCGTCTTTTCAGATGTGAGTGCGTACCAAAATGACAGATAAAGCTTCATACATCATCACGATTACCAAGTGGTAAAAGCGAGTTGGTAGCCAACGGTAAGTTGCATCGATAAAAATGGAGTACTGTCGCTGCTTCATCCGATCCATGAGTTGCGGATACCCCAGCTGATCCCGCGATGCAGGACTTCGTCTTCATAGTAAGTGAAGTGGAACTGAAAAAAAATGAGGCCCGAACTGTCATTTAAATTCGCACAATGGCTCCGTTTCGAGGCGTCCAAAACTCTCCCGTCCAAAATGGTTCCGCCGAGTCCGATAAAGACGACCCAAAATCTGCTTCTTGGTCGCGCCATGAACCACGATATTGTCGTCGCTGTAGAATCGGTCTCGGACAATTCGCCACACTTGGAGTCAGAGTCACATCTCGGATCCCGACTTCGTCTACGGCGAGTAGCATTTGTTGCATCCTGTTGACGAAAGTTGTCGGAGGCCCAGTTGGCACCCGATGCATTTCTGAGACGCAACCGGTTTATGGGTCCATTGAACCACAGCACGCAGCCTTGACAGGAACAACTTCACTTTGCACTGAGTGCGCGCTGTATCGATAGTGCTTCGTCTCTGTCCCGTGGTAATGCCCGTATGAATAACCTTGATCAGTCACCGATTTCGACCAGGGACGGCGTCAATGCCGTCTGGGAGGCTACCCTGGCCACTCGACCTGTTAACCTCAACTTGGCGACCCACTTCAACTTGGCGACCATCATTCTCTTGAGAGTTCGACGCCGACGATTAGCTGGAAAGAAGGTAGACGATACGTCGCTCATGCCAGAGCCCTCGAACAAACTCGTGTCGAAGTGAATCGAACCGGCACGACTTTCATCAGACAAGAAGGGCGTACATGTATCCATAATGGGCGATAAATAAGGCGAGCGGGGGGGGGGGCTGGAGGCTGAGTGTGCTGTTGAAGCGCTGGTAAAATTGAAAGTGACCGAGGTGAAATGACTAGATGATGAACGAAATGATAAATGGGATACGTTAACCTACCGACGTTCCATGTTAGGGTATACAACACTATAAAAACGTTCATCAGCGACAGCGGATTTATATCTTGAGATTATATCATGCTAATTGGCTAAAAACAAGAGCTTAACAATAGAACCTCTTGGATGTGATATATGTTGATCGTCCGTTAACCCAAAAACAGTGTGGATCCTGATTTGACCCAACAAGCGAGTTGCGCGGCAGTTGACCTGCGCAGCGTTTGACTCAAAAAAGTGTTTTCGCCCGTGGTCTAATGTAAACCACTCAAATGCAAGTCAACAACTGATTTGCTGACATGGGGTCTGGCTCCCCCACTTTCAACCAATCAGATATGACATCTTAGCACACGTCAGCCGTGTGCTGTTTATGCCTACTAATATCTTTGTAAGAGATCTACCTACGTATGTAAATGGAGGGCCCATTATAACGAGAGTGACATGACTGTTAGGTCATTAACATACACCACGACTATGAGCCCTTCAACTCCCTTTTTTGTACGTAGATAGAAAACTCTTTGTGGCAGCGTACAAAACCCATCGAGGCCAGAAAGGTATGAAGGACTCTATACCATATCCGAGGGGCTTGTTTCAGGCTATAATATGTTTTTTTGAAGTTCACAGACCAGCTTCTCAAGATGCGCTTTCTCCGATCCGTGACACCCTCAGCATCTGGGTACGGCGTAATCAATTATTACATAGCTTGTAACCAGCGTCGCCGAAAAGGTGGCACCCAGATGTGGACAGCTTTTAAAAATATTTCTACATTAGTTATTCAGCAGACACTTTTTTGTACAACCAAAGTAGCTATTTTTTCTTGACGGCGGATCCGTTCCATAGTGAATGGTCGTTGTTCGATCCTGCACGGATAGACATGGACCTCAACGCGCCCACGTGGTCTACGACGGCTAGAACGTTGACAGCAGGAAACATCTTTCTGCGGTATCATCCTTCGAAGTCCTTGGGGCGCTGGAAGGGCACCACGGTGCCGTCAATAGCACCGACGACGTTAGGAAACCCGGTTATAGCCCAAGCTCTACTGTCTTTAGCTCCTGGTCAGTCGACATGCATATTATGCATATGCATAATATGCATAAAATGCATGTATAATATAATATGCATAAAATGCATGTATAATATGCATAATATGCATGTCGACTGACCAGGAGCTAAAGACAGTAGAGCTTGGGCTATAACCTGGTTTCCCCGGCAACCATAGTATGGCTACGCGGTACATATTATGTAGCGCGTAGCCATACTACACAGTACATCTAACATATCGTTAACGTACACTACTGCACGAGTGTGCGAAATACCTAGTGGCGTCCCCGCTTGATCCATCTGAACCCCCTTCGCCAGATAGTACATGACGAGGGCGACACACTTGATGAACTTGTGCTTGGCGTTGGCTGCACGCTTTTTGGGGACATGCTGCATAGGTACCACAGTAGATCAGCAAGAAAGAAGCCTTGTCACAGCGAAGCTTCTTGCGGAACTAATATGTTTTTATTGGCTTCTAGCGCCTGCTCGAATGTAGTGCTGCTGAACAAATAGATACGGCAGCGTTCGCTACCATGCCCTAGCCTGTCACCAGCTGCTTGTCCATCTTGCAGTACACGAGTGGACCCAAGGAACGACCTCGAGCTTCCAGAACAAACTGTCTGCTCCAGAATAACTGGTTTCGGTGTTCTAAAAACGGTTGTCCAAGAACACGAACTTACTAAAACGGTACAATGTGCCACCTTCATTTTGACCAACAATCAACCCGTTGCCTTTCAGTATAGAACAGATCTTGGTACTTGGACCAGAGCCTTAGATTCCGAACCCACCTTTTTCTTAGACGCACTTTTAATGGGCAATTTCAAGTTGTATCAGCAGGTTGGGAGACGGAAGTAGCGTTCGGCGGGACCTTCATTAAGGTTCCATTGATTTCTTCGGCGGACCCGACGACATATTTGGTCCAATGACCAGAGAAGTCATCGAGCAGCAGCAGAATTGGCTCTGCCATGTCGGGGTAATTCCCGAAGTGAAACTGCAATAAATACATTGTCAAATGCCGATCCCACCAGCCTAGTATTTGCAAGCACACTAGTAAGCAATTTAATTTAGGATTGTCAGCAGTGAATATGCCTACTTAGCGTTTGATTAAACGTGCATGCCGGTTTCGTTCTGTACGCGGCGGATTTGCTTGTTCCACGTTGAAATGCTGAAGCTATGGCGATCGCGCTGTTTTTCATCGATCATCTCATCGATCATTGACGGTTTTATTCTAAAAACGAGTAAACGAAGATACTTCGTTCCGTTTGAGTCCCCAAGTGCATCGGTGTTGCTCGGCCTTTTGACTTCCCTCCACACCTACCCAAACAGTTTTCTTTCCTTTTCTATGTAGTGTGTGCTTAGGTAAGTATTAAAAAACATACAGCTACCACATTACAACCAATATTAGTATCATAAAAAATCCTCGATAATAAAATTCAATCCTGTTTGATCCGCGTTGTAGATACGGGTCGCCCCGATTTCGGCAGCCGTTTGCTTTACCTCCTCAGCAAACGTTTTAG
This sequence comes from Phytophthora uliginosa, assembly GCA_024679075.1. NCBI lineage: Eukaryota > Oomycota > Peronosporomycetes > Peronosporales > Peronosporaceae > Phytophthora > Phytophthora uliginosa. The sequence continues at coordinate 9,686 of JAIKVD010000461.1, forward strand.
CTATCTCAGCCAACTTGGAAGGCTTGATTTGCCCCTGCCGTGTTTGACTGCGTAGCGAAAGCCTGTGGCGGGCCTTAAAGAGGTGTTGCCAGCTCCAGGATGCCTGGAACGGCGCAATACCAGCTGTTTTAGACATCCAGTATCTTGAGGCTTAGCATGGTTGACGTAACTGGAACACCTTCGGCGCGGAAGTTATATATCCAGCGAACCAAATCTTCTTCTTCTTCTTCTACAGGCAATCTTCTCTTATGCGCTTCCAACCGAGAACCAAAGATCTACGGCTGTTGTACTTTGATGTGGGGAGGCCTGGATAGATTTTTGTATTTTCAGCTCGATATTATCGTAGGCTTCAAAATGATCAAAGACTTTCAGCTTGTGAGACGCGGAGAATGATGACACCGTGTTGGTTTTCACCTTCTGGTCGAGTCCCCCGGTAGGCGAGGCCTTCCTTTTGGCCGTCGTATTGCCATCCGTTCGTGAAATGAGCTGTAAGGGAGACAGTTAAGGTTGCACCTTACTGTTCGTCCTCCTCTTGGCTAATTAAGGGTGTATGCCACCGTAGGGTGAGTAGGATCGACTTTTTACAAGTGTGCAAGTCGTTCGGTACTCGGTACCTTTGGCGACAGGGAAGCCCGGACCTTTTGCATAGAGAGCAGTAGAGACGCCAGGCGTCTGCCCGGGTTAGCGTGTTACGCTTCCTCTAAGCTACGGTGCGTGTGACCCCCGTCACACCTGGTAGCACTTGTAGTCAATCCCGCGACCGACGCGGATCTCTACAATCAAGGTCTCTTTGAGTATGGAAGACTCAGGGAGTCGGCTGCCGGCGCGGATCTCTACAATCAGGGTCTCTTTGAGTATGGAAGACTCAGGGAGTCGGCTGCCGGCGCGGCAGGACTTTCCTCATCGCCCATTGGGCTACACTGGAGAATATGGTCAGCCTCCTGGGCGAGGCAGACTTCGCTGGATTTCCCAATCTTCCTGCGGAGCAGCAGTGGGCGCGCGTGGAACGCTTTGACAAGTACGAGTCGTCTCTGATTGCTCACGTGAGCGCCGCTGCGCAGGAAGCCGCTCGTGTGACGATGCGGGCTGAGGCACAGAGTGCGGCACAAGCGACCGCCACGGGCACGGCCCCATTCGCTGCGCGACCAACTTACGACGAAGCCCGTCAAGATGTCGGTTCCGCGTTTGACGGCAAGGACTCGGACAGTCTGGTCTTCTGGGTTCGCGAGATCGAGATCGCGCTGAGCGCTGATCTACGATGCGCTCAAGTGGTGTTTGCGCTATCCAACCTTGGAGGGCGCGCACGCGCGTGGGCCATGGCCCGTGAGACGGCGTCTCCGGGGTATTTCACCTCGTGGTCGTTCATGGAACAGGAGCTGCGCTCCACATTCCTCCTGGCCAATGTGGCCTACCGCCATCGGTCAAGCGTCTTGCTATGCAAGCCAGGAAAGCGTTCGCTACAAGACTACGTCATGGAGCTTCATAACCTCGAAGCCGCCATGGCTGGCGCAACCCTCTGTGATGACGTCAAGGTGACGATCTTCATGGACGATGTCCGCACGGGTCCAGTCCGGACTGAACTCTTCCGGCGCCAGCCGAAGACGTTCAATGAGGCCGTCCATATCGCCATGCTGGAAGACCACTGCGTGCGCTCGGTGCAAGGGCACACGCCCCATGTCGAAGCAAGTGAAGGTCCCGCTCCTATGGATGTCTTTTGCACACCAGACGGGACCAAAATCCGACTTGACTCCAGTACCGCATACTTGACAGGGATGGGTAGGAATCGACTTGTTATTAAGTCTTTGATAAAGCTTAGCTTTTGGGAGCGCAGGAGGCTATCCGTCGATCGTGAAGAAGGTCATGTTCGTTAAGGCGTTGGCGCGTTGGCTGTATGTGTAGTTCCCTGAATATTGAGAACTGAGTGACCACTGAGTGCCATCCGAAGTGACCAGCGAGAACAGAAGCTCTAGTATATTGAAATCAAGCCAATCACATTGTATAGTTAAAACAAGTTCTGTACACGGGCGAGCAAAGAGAACAACCAGGAACATACGTTCTAGTATAATGAAATCAAACCAATCACATTTTATAGTCATTCATCCCCACATATAGAGAACAATCGAGAACATTGAGTCCGTCCGCACACCACAAGAATAGTACCCCAAACTCCCCGCTTGGTGAGAAGCTGTAGTTTCACCCCCACCAAACTTAATATAACCCGTCATTTGCATGCAATTGAATCTGTTGCATGCACCGTCTCAGCACTAAAACCACGAAGTTGTGAAGGGTGGTACCTTGGTAATGTTTTTATTTGGATTTTATGAAGGATGGTACCTTGGCGATAATGTACTTACGTACTTGTGGCACCTTGACGATAATTTGGTTTGTGTTTTATCAAAAGGTGGCACCTTGATAATATTCTGGGCTGTTTTCTGAAAGTACCTTCCTTGGATAGATTATAGGTTGAGTTTGCTGAAGGTACCTGCCTTGGTAAAGTTAACGTGTTGCATATAGAGTAGCTAGAGTGTTTAGCGAAGAAGCCAAATCCCTACTTTGAATGAGGAGTTTCTAGCAGTCTACTGCGTTATATATTACGAAGTAAAAAAACTGGCGGTGTAATGTTCCACTATATACTACTTGGGGCCACCGGAGAAGTATTGTTAAAACTGCCTTAACGGGCAGAGTAACTATGATCACTGGTGTTCGAACTCTCGCTTGTTTCTTGCTCAGCATTGAAAAAGGTCTGTTGTCGATTGATATGGAAAGCCTAGACCTCGTTGTGGTGGACGAAGTTTCAATGATAACAAACCAAGCATTTCCCATATTTGATCAACTACTTCGAAAATAAAGTTGCTTTTGGTTGAGTCTAAATTCTTTTAACGGGTGATTTTCGTCAGCCATCTCCAGTTGAAGCAGCCCCACTATTTGCGGACCCAAAAGCAAAGCGAAAATGGTCGTCGATTGATATCGCAGCTTAGGAGTTATGGCGAACATTTAGGACTGTTATTATCCTAGAACAATCCGTCCGCTTTAGATCTGCCCTTGAGCGGGGAAAAAGGTGTAATACTGCAAGAAATTGGACTCCTGGAAGGTTCAATAGCCGAGTATTGCAAAAAAGCGGAGATGAGACAACGCTAAATATTGGCGAGGTGACTGACCGCCAAACGGTCTTTGCAATCTCCAAAAATGCTAGATGAGCAGCAGTCAACAATCAATTCATAGTAAGCATATCCACAATGATGGCAGGTGGCAGTTATCCAATCCGCGTGGTATCAAGCTTCAAGGGTGCTTTAAGCCGCAACGCAGTTGAGCAGATACTGAATCTCCCGGATTCTCGTTTTGGTCGTATGGCACCATTTTTATTTAATCCCCGGTATACCCATCCAAATCACCCAAAACGTACGGCCAACAAAGGGAGCTGCGAATGGTTATGTACTAGTATTTAAAACTTCAACCATATTTCACATTATTCGTGACACAACCAGCGGCATGCTGGTACGAATACCAAGTGATCCCCCGTTGGTAGCATGTATACGTGTTAATCGAGGTAGAGGGGTAATCGCGATCAGTCCCGATATATTCAAACTATTTTATACGCCAGAGGGAAACTCAAAGTGCAAAGTGTAGTTGGCACCGGCTCCAAATGGTCGACCTCGATGGTAGGAGACCAAGATCTAGCAATTTCCATTGTATATGCTGTCGGGTCTACAGCATACAAAGGTCAAGGGGAGACGTTAAATGCACTCGTTGTTGTCGCTTGGTATGACGAGCAACGCACTTGAAAAAGCAATTTGAACTCTGATAGCAATACAAAACATGAAAGCGCCGCTAGCTACTCCATCACACGCTGCTGCAAGTGCCTCAAAAGTCCTACTGGGTACCTGATCTAGTCACGCAGTTTGAGCCAGCCATCGTACTGGGCATCGGAGATTCTTATAGATTCAGCCAGATACTTCGCGATTTTGTTAGCGTCCTAAGGATATTCGTGGTGTACTGGATCGCAGCCTGACGTCAGGCTACCACCTGTTACTGTAGATTGACGCCAGGCTACCAACAGTCGTTGGGCATGGTTGATAGATTTCCAGCGCCACACGGTCCACCAAAACACAGTCCAACAGGATTGATGAGACATATAGACTAGTGTGGCTATCGTTTTGGAGACCACACATACAAGCTCTGTGTCTTTCGGCAGCACAGCATATCTTTCACTTTGGCCGGTATGTCTGTCGACATAACCGCGAGGGTATCCCATGAGTCTTCAATAGACTTGAGTCCTATCCCAACTCGTGTTGCTAGGGAGGCCTCATTGAAATGGTGCTGGAGACTGGCTTCAACTCCAAGAACAATTCCTTTGTTGGGCAATGTGCTCTACCAGCTCCTCCGACAGCTCTAGACTGGGGGTGGTAGAATTTCAACCGAGATCCGTGGACTTCATGGACTGCGCGCGTCAACAAGTGTCGTATCAAGAAAGAGTGTGACTGGACCCCCTCAACTTGAAGGGGCCTGGCCCACCGTACTAGAAGCTTGCCCCTCTCCAGACGTCCGTCCGCACGAGACCATAGAACGAAATCGCCAGCACCGAAATTGAAGATTTCTCCATTCTTTTTTAGCTTGTTGATACAGTCGGCGCCTCTCTTTGCGATTAACCACTTCCATATGCATAATATGAAGACTTGCACGGAGCCTGCTGATACATTCTTCCACGTTACTCAGGTCTTCTTACTGCAATGGCGGTACATTTTCAGGAAGCACCCAGGTGTCTAATGGCGTCGTGACCGAAAAGACCGGCACTTATTGCAAGTTGTTTGTACGCTGCTGTTGGAATTCGCGTGGCCAACCCGAATTCCAACAGCAGCGCACAAACAACTTGCAATAAGTGCCGATTGATCCGTTCAACCATACCGCCGAATATACTGGCACGAAACGTTGCATTCCACGTAGTCGGGTGGCCAATCCGTCCATCACTAGCCTATTGAAATGGCTCTCATTAACTGAGACCCACCTTGGCGGGGAGATCACACCGTTTGTGCTAATCCAAGATTGTAGTAGCAGCGGTGGAGCATCACATGCGATCAGCTCGCAGAAGTGAGTTAACTCGTTTCTGAGAACGAGAACATACTATGTGCTCCTATAATTATATCCCATCGAGATTTAGTCCACGTGAAGCACCACATTCCGTTATGTAGCAGTCTCTGTCTTCGACCTTGGACTCTGAATCAGCTTCCCATCTTTAATATGCTTGCAGAGGAGACATACGTTGACAAACCGGGTCACCACTTCGCGCACATTCTCGATGGCATACGAGCCCTTCAGATGGTTCTACATCACCTGTAGGGCTCGTATGTCATCACCTGGATGCCTCCGTGTGCTTCGATACCACAATGAGCCACGAACTAGCACTCGAGTCAGCAAATCCTTCGCCTGGCAAGTAATCCACACTTTGCCTTCGACATAATGGAGACCTTCTCGTTCTTCCGACGAAGCGGGTAATGAGCGACGTTAGCGCTGTTGCGCGTCACGGACAGCTTATGGGGATGGTCATTCGAAACCGTCGTCTTGTAAAGGCTGCAGCTGACTTAGTCATTTTTGGTTTCGATTCCTCACTGTTGGGAGCGCTGCATAGGGGGGCGGACAACGCACCAGGCCAAAGATGCTTGTGTAGTTAAGGTAGATTATGAAGTGAGAGTTCAAAATCTAGATCTACCTGTGAAGCATCTACAAGCTCCCTGGACATGCATGTAGGCGACTGCTTGGAGCAGGTGCTGGATCTGAAACTACCAAATGGGCAGATCGCAGCACTCCTCCTCGAGCTGTGCTGGTGTTTATGTCGGTGGTTTCGTCGTGATCGTGGTCATGGTCGGGGGACGTGGGTGGAGTCGTGAGTCGCAATTCGCTTACCAGGCGCTGGTGAATTATTGGGTTGGGTAGCTTGGTCAGGAGGTCAGCCTTCATGCTTTCGGTGAGGTAGTAATTTTTGGCGACATCGCCTCGCTTCATTGTGTCTCGAATGAAGTGAAATTTGATGTTCATCTGATTCATCCTGTCAATCGTTCTCCATCGTTTTGATAACTCTTTGGTTGTCATTTTTAATACAGATTGGTTCGTCGGGTGAATTCAACATCAGTTCTTGCAGCAATAGGCGGGCCATAGGCACTCCTTCAGCCGCGATGCTGCCGGCGATATACAGTAAAAACCGTAATTGGTCTGAGTGCCTATTTAGTATGGGTTCCCATTTACTCTGGTCCAGACTTATAGTGTTTGTGAACCAGGGATCCGTGATAAACAATTCAATTTTGATAACTCCATCCAGAATCGATCATATTCAATCGATATTCAGCCCGAAAGTTATGATAAATCATCCGAAACACATCCATCATAACTCACACCATTTGCGTCAACATTACTATTATTTCGTGTGGATGGATTCTTATTAGCGGATGCCTTATTCGTGTGGATGATTTTGATCCAGACTTGTGTTCAACCGCCAGGCATTTTGCCGGCGCAATTAGCCTGGACCATACTAATTACGGTTTTACTGTAGTTGCTTCGGCTGTTGATAGGGCAACTGTGGGCTGCGTCTGGATATACTAGGTGACAGGCATCCCGTTTATAGTGAGAAGGCCCCGGAAGTGGGCTTAGCGGTCTTCCGCAGTCCGCGTCGCTGTGAATTGTAGGACGAACCCGAACACTCGTATTCTTGTATGGTGTTCTCTGGTACATCAATCCGATGGTGCACGTTACCTTTAAGTGCCGGATGACCCACTTTACTCCTTGCCACTGTACCCACGTTGGCGACCTGACAAATCGGGCGAAATATTTACTGCTACCGTGATGTCGGGGCGGGTGCAGTTACTTAGCCACAAGAGTAACCCTATTGTTTCCCTCATGAGTACGGCACGGAGCCGCATCTTTCTCGTCGGAGCTGGTAGGGGTTTCCATTGGTGTGCGGGCTCGTCAGCAATTTACAAGTCCAGTCTTCTCAAAGAGCTCGTCGATGTTGGGTTGGTGGTGGATGACTTGCTTTAGTTTTCTGCCGCACGTGTCGGCCACCGCTGGGGTTTTGGGCTGCATGTGGCAAGGTAATAAGCAATACGGCCACGCAGATTCTATTCGACCACTTCGTAAATACTTGGCTTCGCGCTTGTTTTAGACGTGTGTGTGGCCGCCACGCTGGCACTCTCGGATCGAGCACTTGGTCAACAATTGATTGGTGCGTAATACTTATTCTGATCAGCGACGATGGAGCACTATCTCCCACCTCGTGGGGAGCCTTCGTCTGGGCGATTCTCAACACTTCAGTCGAGCAGCGAGGCCGTAAGAGAAGCTATCACCACCATACTGTACAATGTACGTCGCGCACGAACGCGGCGGCTGGGCAGATATTGATGGATCCGCCTGGGATTCAAATGTTAAGGAGGGCAGAATGCGCAAGGTGGCCTCGTTTTAATGGGTTAAAATTAAGCGGCGGGGGAGTTAACAGCGGTTTCCTTTCAGGTGCAGTGTTAACTTAACACTGCGCCTGAAAGGACACCGGCGGACTTCATCAATCCATGTAATGGTGGCACTCGACTCGGGAGAGCCTCCGGCGTGCGTCTTGAACACTTGAGGTACGCGAAGTCTTCGCTTCTCCGTTGGTTCGTTGGGACCACATCGGCTGATAACATGACGGAAGCGCCGCAGGGGAGGACGGTCGACGGGCCAGGCCAAATGTGCTTGTGTAGTTGAAGGTAGATTATGAAGTGAGAGTGCAAAGGCTTGATCTATCTGTGAGGTATCTACAAAGCTGTCGTACAGTGGTTACCTACGAGTTCTATAGAGATGCATGGATGGAGCAGGCGCTGGATCTGAAACTACCAGACGGTCGTTATCCCAACACTCACATCCTTGGCCTTCCACAACACCTCTACGTGCTGATCGGTGAAGCACGTACTCAAGCTCCGTCGCTACGTAGAACCCTTTCTCCACTACAGACCAATGCAACTGCAATCCCTTGAAGGCTCACCAAGACCTCGTGAGTCTGCTCATTCATCGGGACGCCTTCCTTCCAAGTGCTTACTTACGTTAGGATGACAGTCCATCCATCGGCGAGCTGAGGCACACAACCGTACCGTCGTCTGAAAATGAAAGCGTCGCCGAGCTTGCAAGTCGCTTTAGGAATGCCTTGTACAGCTTGATCCTATCATCCACGTACACGAACCCCTTGAACATGTCAAACTAGCCGATAGCTTAGGCTCCCTCCACGCGGCTTGAAACTACGGACAATTTCGGAAGGCGGGCTATAGGCACCGTCATGCTGTTCAGACGACGATAGTCCGAGGTAACCCGAAACTCCTCACCGCCAGCCTTGTGCACCAGAGCGACCGCACTTGCCATTGTTTGGGTACACATACCCGCACGCGACCGACTCCTTCATGTAGTTGCTGGTGTAATAGCTGGCAAGAGGCGAATAACGTCGAGGGTTAGAATGCGCACTTGGTTCGTATGGCCATGAGTCCTCACTAAGATGGAAAAAGGAAAGTAAGTATTGAATCGCTAGCACTACAGCTCCTGGGCTTCAACGATTCTTCAAGTAGGCTATCACTTAAAAGCATTATCATTTACTACAAGTCGTGGAGCGCAGTCTGTGCCGGAATAAATCCCAGAACATGCTGAAAATGGGCGGGAATATACGTATAGGCCAATGAAAAGTCTGTGGGAGGGGGTACCCCTTCCGCCAGATGGCACATACTTGTCACTGACGGGCTGCGGGAACCGCTCCAGTAGAAGATTCATATTCTATCCGAAAACTGCCTACAGAACTGCAGAGGACCGGTATCCGCAAGCCGTTACTCTCCGAGATCTACCCGGTGACCTAGGCCCTAAAAAGGTGTTTGAATACTTTGCGGATACGGTGTCAGAATTTCGAGACTCTTATTTTCCTTCTTCCTGCCCCTTCAAGAGTATCACTTCAACGCCGAATAATTTGTGGTCCGAAACGACAATCTTTACGGGCTGAGAGTGGATGCGGCGCGTGCAAAACCTACCAAACCTCTCTCGGCGGAGTCCGCAAGCAAAGCGAGAGCATCCATCTTCGGTACATTTCCCTTCAAGTGGTGAAGGTTTTGGCCCGAGTCCCGTTTGAGCACGACTGGAACTCTCCCTCATGGAGTATTAACGAAGTGGGGACACTTCGCAAAAAGTTCAAGTGCGACTGCATGGCGTTCTACCAGACTGGTTGGCTGTGCGCTCACATTTTGGCGTATCTTTATATTGTGGACTTAGTGTTCCTCCAGTTAATGCTCCGTGATCTACCTCTCCGGGGTTTCCACGCAAAAATTCGAGGTGTCTTGCCCACGACGAACCACGAAGGTCTCAGTAGACGGTTGATGCGCTAGTGCAACATTGTAGTTGGGTGGACTGTCACTCGCCGGCCAGCGGCTAAGACGGAGCGCTCGGCGGACAGCCGGCGGTG
>JAIKVD010000462.1:319-19091 GCA_024679075.1 Phytophthora uliginosa
GCTCGGTCTCGGAGAGAGGCGTCTCGTCGGTGATCCTTCGCCATTCTGCAATCAGCGTTCGAACAGCCTGCGCATCTCGTCGTCGCCCCGAGAGTCTTCGACGGCGCTGCTGTCATACAGCGCCACTGCTCCAGCGTGTGCTGCGCTCTCTCGGCGCGGCGTTCCCCGCGTCCATGCTGCTGCTGTCTTCTCCTGCGTCTCTCCGATTCGAAAGTGAACTGCCACAAGTCCAAGCCGCGCGTTTCCCGATCCTTTCGACATTTTAGATATGTGCATGTCCCAAGCTTGAGTAGGGGGTGGTGTGACAGGCCACTGTCACACGGCAGCCACCGCGAGTGCGCGGTGGCCAATCAGAGCCCACTATAGCTTTAATGGTTGGGACGGTCTCGAGTGTCGAGACCGTCTCGCAAATCAATCAGGGTTTTATTTCCTACCAAGTCCTCACGCGCGAGTGTACGCTAGTAACGGCTCCAAACCCGTTACAAACTTGGGGTTCCGCGACCAGCGTTTGGCTCTGCTCTGCACTGGGTGCAGGAGAACATCGCTGCATTCGGCGGTGACGCGACTAAAGTCACGATCTGGGGCGAGAGCGTAGGAGCTCGAGGAGTCTCGTTCCAGCTCATTGCTTATGGCGGTCGTGACGACGGGCTGTTCCGTGGTGCTGTGATGCAGTCGGGCTCGCCTGTCAAGTAATCCCTGGGGCATACATGAACGCGTCAGATTGGGATGTCTACTACAACAACATCACCGCAGCAGCAACTGTAGTGCTGCAGCTGATACGTTGGACTGTCTTCGGCAAGTGCCCATGGAGACCCTGTCGGCAATCCTAAACAGCTCAGTGGCCTCCTCGGCATCATGGGGCCCATCGGTGGACGGGGAGGGACTACATTCAGGACACGGGCCCTGCCCTGCTGAGCGAGGGAAAGTTTGTCCGTGTGCCGATACTACTTGGCACGAATAACGACGAGGGCACGGCGTTCGGGAAGACGGGCATTGACACGACTGAAGAGTTCTTCGAGTACTTGGTGAGTACCAAGGGCTACGACCAGGCCGAAGCGAACCTCCTGCTAGAGCTGTACCCGGACATTCCTGAAATTGGCATCCCCGGCACGCTCCACGGACGTCCAGGCAACGGGACGTCGTACGGAGCCACGTACAAGCGCGTGTCTGCCTACGGCGGATACAGCACCATGCACGCTCCACGCCGATTTATGTCGGAGATCTGGGCTGCCAACAGCCTCCCAAGCTACAGCTACCGCTTCAACGTGCTGTCCGCTGGCATTTCGCAGTACATCGGCTCGACGCACTTCCAGGAGGTCGCGTTCGTGTTCTACAACCTCGAAGGCAACGGCTACAACACGTCGGTGGCCACGGACCCGTTCCTGGACGAGCCGGACAGCTTCAAGCAGCTCGCTCGGGCCATGACCCGCATGTGGGCGAGCTTCATCGTGGATCAGACACCCAACAACAACGGCGTGACCGACGTCGAGTGGCCGCAGTACTCGCTGGACAAATTGACACGACCTTCATATAATGTAGCTCACAAATGAATACTTCGGGTACTCAACAGATAAATTGCCATTTCGCAAAATCTACCATTTTATTCATACATAGTTCTTACGAACTACGAACTTTCGTTTCATTCTGAGCTGCAATAATCCTCTTTGCCAGTTTCGTCTCCAAAAAGGGTGTACGTCACTGAAGCAAGTGAAGAAGAAACTCCAGGCAACTGGAGGAGGAATTTACGTAACGTTACCAGTAGAACTACACAACCAACGCAGCCTATTCAAGAGAGGGTGTCTCGGGTCGAGCAGGAAACCCAGACCAGTAGCAAGCGAGTGAGACAACAGATCGACGTTCGTGACAAGAACACCAAATAGCAGAAGTTGATAGCGGTGGTGTCGCACCTACTAGATCAAGCACTGCCACAAGCAGCAGTTCTGCTATTGCTGCAGCTGATGTTGCTGGTCGTGACGTACTAGATGAGAGTGAGAAAGAGGATTTCAGCCTCTCCATGGACGAGTTCAGCAGTCTCGAGAGCGAGACGGAGAACGATGATGGTTCCAGAGTCAACACTACTGCACGGGGGAGAAACGATGGTGCTGTTGCTTCTAGCGTTGTGGCAATTTCTGGCCATTCTACTGCTACCAAGTGCAATTCTGTTCTTACTGCAACCACGCCCCCGTATTGTGACGATCAAGGTGGTTCACACGAGCTTTCAAGTGATGAAACTTCAGATGGTACTCAGGAGCAGGAAACGTCATTTGAAGTCCAGGAAGCTGGGTTCACGAGCCAAAACGAAATGGGAGGTGGTGTTAGGGTCGACGGTCTTCAGCAAACGAAGGGTGGTGTCGTGGATGCAGGTGCTTCTGGATTGGACAGCATGGCTGCTCACTTGCGCTCGCTGGCAGAGCTCGGAATCAGTAAATAAAATAAAAAAGTTAGCCAGTAAATTAGTGGTCGCCAACTCTGGCAGCAGCAACAACGTTTTTTTCTTTGTTCGGAAATGGTGAAATATGATTGGCCGAAAAACATCGCGTTCCTGCCACGAAATCGACATAGGACAGCGCATTTTTTCTCTCGCAGCAGCAGGACCATATTTTTCTGTCGTCAGCCACAGTTGCGATGTGGTGTACAAGGTCACACGCGTCAGCGCCTCGAACAGCGCTTCAATTGGTGCTGTTGCGCAACGTGGTGGCCCCGTGGCTCTGGTCTGCGATGTGCGACCTGCGACGAGGTACGTCGATTCAATGGGGGGGGGTCGTGCATCCCTGCAGCCAGCACTGCTAAGTTAGCAGTGCTAACAAGGCTGTAGAATGTGCGTGTGCGTACCATTCAGCTTTCAGCTCCCTGGGCCACGAGGCGCAACTCCGCGTGCTCTGGACTATGGCGTCTGTATGCAAGTGGAAGCTGTGGAGGAAGTTTGGGGCATGGTAGCTAGACGTTGCGCGCGAAATGCTCACGCGCGAAGTGTGACATTCGCTCGCACACTACGCACACAAAAAATCGTAGTTGTTGCTGACAACAGCTTGGGGGTTGTCAACTCTGTTGGTATTCTATTGGTTGAAATTGCGTCATCGGCCGTAGCGACAAAAAAATATTGTTGTTGCTGCTGCCAGTGTTGGCGACCACTATTATTGAAATAATTTATTTGTGTGACCTCAGTAATCAGTATTTCTTGTACTCTAGAACATTTATGCTGACACTTTCGTGTATAAGCTTCGAGAGATTCGCGTTTCGCGCTATTTTAGCTTACCACACGTAAACTGGAATTCACTGGGCATTCTACCATGTCCCCGATACGGAAGCAACTGACCCAAGCCCTCAAGTCGAAGCTGCGAAACGGTTAGTGTTGACTCAACACTAACCGTTTGACTGCCTCGACTTTGGCGACACTAGAAACGCTGGTGATGCTAGGATATAATCGCTCGCTTTCGGATGCTGAGCTGGTTTTGAACTGAGGTACATTAATGTCATTTAGCTCTACCTAACGCCACCTAATGCCCGTGCATGTACCCTGCCCTGTTCACAGAGTACAGCTTAGTGCAGTCTCTTTAGCGCTGAGCGCAGGTGGAGACTGCGCACCCAGGAGGTTTCACCGTGCTCGTGGCCAGCTGGAAGGATCCAGCTTCCGGCCACGTAATGTCTTTTCGCGCGGCGCTCTGCGCATCGCGTGGTGTCGGATGGTGATGTCGCTGTCCCCCGCCACATGGACATTAGTCCATCCATGTTGGCGGCAGATCTTAAGCCCTCTAAGCAGCCCGAGGTGAGCCGCCAATGTTGCAGTCAGCTTCCGACCCTCAAGATAGACCCCACTCATGTACTTCACGGTCGACTGACCCGTGTCCAGGTTAGCTTCGGCGATCATGGTGCCTCCGCCACCCCTCCCTGTGTTGCAAGCGACATCGTCGCAGTGATCTGCTGGTTCTTCGTGGTGGTCGCCCGGCACTGGTCAGCGGCTGGGATGCTGAGTGTCCGCCGGGTAATCTGGCTCAGCTGCGTTCGCACACGTGCATCCACCGCCAGCGGGAAAGCTGCAGTTACCTGGGCATACCACGCCTGGAGCCGAGCCTCAAACCCCGAATTGTGATGCGCCTCGGTCGTGTCGTTGAGGTCATGGAAAAACGCCACTCTCCATCTCCAGACACTTAAAAGGTAGAGCGCAGCTCCCAACCGCCAACAGCCCTCCAGGATCCTGTCTACTGAATCTCCAAGAGCAGCAATGGTGGCATCATCCTGGTCGGCAATCACCTGCCCAAGCTCCGCCGTGAGTGTACGCGGCAATTCCGGCAGTGTCAATGAGAACACAGATTCCTCGATGGATCCGAGTGAAAATCCAGCGGTTTGCCACTGTTTCACCAATTTGCGCCGGAGCTGATTTGCGGCCGGGCACTTCCAGAATATGTGGAGTAAGTCCACCCGGCCCGTCCTGATACACATTGAGTGTGGGCACCCGAGGCCAGCCGAGACTGGATTATATCCAGAGAGGGCATGGTGCTTGATCCGGAAAAGTAGCTGTTCCCCCCACGGATTAAGCCCCACGATCCGTCGAATGCTCCCCCATGTGATGCTGTCAAGTCCCTGTGCCACCGCTGGGCTCATGGCTGTCCAACGTGCGGTCGCCTTGGCGAGTGCCCGCGCCGCCGTCTTCATTTGCACCCTAGCGGCCAGCACTTGCTTGTAGCCGTTCTTGCTGGTAGTCCATCGCCTCTTGCCCGCCCACAGGCAGACCATCCTCGAGATGCGGGGGTGCGGGTGGACCCAGTCGAGTGTGGCCGTTGGCCCCACGGTGGCGTCGACTCGCTCCGTTAAGTCACGGTGCGGACTCACTGGATGCCGGCCCTCTGATAGCTTGGTAGCCGAGGTACCCCTGCCGAAGTACCCGCCCGGCAAAACCCTGAGCTGCGGTAGCGTAGATGCACTCTCTGTGACCGCATACCTGACTGTCCCACTGTGATCGCCGCGGATGAGAAGAGAGGGGAAATTCAGCACCAGCAGGACCATCAAATGGCTAACCTGACGTCGGATGCCTGACGTGAACCTTGGGCAAAGCACTGTCACGCTCAAATCGTCGGAAGCCGATCATTGCCAATGCACGATATCTTTGAGCAGCACCCCTGTGGAGCATAATGCACGATATCTCGTGTTCGGGTTTACTAGAGACCCTGTCTCACTGTAGAGCCGGATGCTTGCGAGTGCTATGTACGGCAGCCATTCCCCGCAGAATAGTCCATTTTGCGAGCGCTCAGCTGCCATGTTCGCTTGACTCACCGCTCCGCGTAGTGGGAGCAGGTCCAGAGTAAGGCGTCTGCCGCGCCACTGCGTTGCAATGGGTTCACTGAAGTACATCAGCGCAGCTAGGGCCGTTACCATATCCGCCTTGTGTTGTACGACGCTGACCCCCCGCACACTTGGACCCCCGTAGACAACAAGGTGGTACAAATACTCAGTCCTCGCTGCCGCGGTGCTGGTTGGCTGGGTGAGATGTAGAGTGGCGCAGCATTCAGACCTGGCGTGGGGCTGGCTAGGATGTCGCCAACAATGCGCATCGGCGGGGCGGCCAGCAACGCCCACTTATTGGCCGTAGTCGCTACCATCGCCAGCAGTTCGAGCTTGAGATCCAGCACAGCCATACCACCCTGTGGACGGGGCAGTTGCGCAACTTGGTTATTGCGCCAAGCGCGCCCTTCGATGCGGTCGGTAGTAAAACGACCATGCCACACGAAATGTTTGATCATGCGCTGGAACTTCGTCACAATTGCCATCGTTGGCCAGCAATGACGAGCAATGTAGAGCAGTTTGGGGATAATTATTGCTAATGCGAGTACACTTCGTTGGTCCACCGTCATCGTCTTCTGCACCGCCAGTCCAAGTCGGGCGTTCAGCTGCGTCCTGGCCAGTCGCCATGTGTAGTCCATGCCATCCTGACTGCCCACTTGGATCCCCAGGTATCGCGCCAGGGCATCCACGCCCTGCAGCGGGGCTGGCAGCGCCGGCAAAGTGGGGATCGCATCCGGATTAAGGGCGATGATTAAGGTCTTACCTTCATTGAGCGACAGCCCTGATGCTGCCGCAAATTTGCGGGCAATGATGAGAATGACTGTTACCTCGCCGACCGTGCGGCCGTAGCATGCTGTATCGTCCGCGTAGCCCGCCACTTTGAGGGTCATCATGCCCGACTTGCTACGAAGTACCAATCCCGCTATCATGGGTTCGCGGTCAATTTTGCGATAGAGCGCTTCGAGTACTAAAATGAATAGGAGATGGCCAAAGGGCAGCCCTGCCGGATGCCGCTGGTCACCTGTATCCACCGTGACCTGGTTCCATTGGCGATAAAGCGGACCTTAGTACATTCGTGTATGCCTCTCATCGTAGTGACATATTGCGCCGGGAACCCGAGCCACAACAGCACCGCGTACAAGAACTCTCTGTCCACGGAGTCATACACCTTGCAGAAGTCCAGAAGAAGCGCCAGAGTGTAGCGGGGCTACACATTCGGTTCACATCCACCTTAGTGCAACATGCACTAATGGATACATTCAGGTAGACCACATGACACTTCATATTAGGAAGCAATACTATTGGCAGAAAGCAGCATCTTTCTACCAATAAGAGTCATGCATTAGGCCAGAGATTCTGCCAACCACTCGTTGGCAGAACCTCTCTTTATAGATATCAGTTTTAGGAGGAAACCACAGTTAACATTCAATTCAGTTCTCAATTTTACAGCAAGCTACTAATTAGTACCTTTATTTAGGTTTAACTATACTTGTGGACACAAGTATACTTTTAAGATAAATACTCCTACGCTTCCTCATGCACGTGCGCATACGTGTAAGCTAAACTATTGGGCTTAAGTAAGCCCATTACACAGAGCCTCCGCTAATGCAGGGTCCGCCGCCGGATGCTGAGCTGGTGGCGATGGCGATCAAGGGGCAACGTAGCGAACGTTTAATGTGTGATCGTATATAATATCTATATTTATTAAGGAGGTTTACTGGAGATAATCAGTATTTTATCGCCCAATAATTTATTGACTCAAGTTGACCCCCTCAGTAAAATAAAAAATATATTTTAGCTCTGCTCGCCAAACTGATGAGCGATGTGACGTTTCTAGGTAAGTGGGTGTTTCACTACGTGACGCTCCCATTGCCTACCCGGGCAGGCCGGGGGTGGATCGAAGTTTGTTGGGTTTTACTTCTTCAATGAACTATCGATGTTCTCACTATCTACACGTAACTCAGACATGGTACAATTCTTCAAGCGCAAGCTTACCAGGTTTAAGTTAAGTCGCATGGAACTAGAAGTGTGTGTAGGCAGCAAAACGATGCAATAAATTCCCCATTTAAAACGCACTTCCTATCGAATCAATACTCATGTGCTGCCATCCTTTGTAATCTTGCTCTTCATTGAGCTGGTTGGTTCAGTCTTGCTCAAATCGTCGCTTCCGTGGCGGCTGAACAATAGTCGACGGGTATTTCTTGTAGCTGAAACCATGATCTCTGACACGGTGCTTTCGAAGCGCAGGAGCCGATGAAAACATCAAATTACACCCAAAACTTCGCACTTCTGTGGGGCATGCTCAGCGATGGGCAATGGTTTCGGGACCACCTGAACGAGATTGAGTTCGTTCTCCACTCGAACACTTTTGACGCCTTTAGGATCCAGAAAACAATGGATTCGGACATTGAGCTCCGTGTAGTCTCCACCGCCGTGGATGAAATCACCTCGAAACATCAATATATTACCTTTCTTGATCCACACTTTCGTCTTCTCTGATTCCATCACCACTTGGTGATTCCACCCGAATCCGTAAATGTAGGAGCCGTCCTCGATGCCAACAATCAACGATGCCGGTAGCCGTGTGTAATCGTATGGATCTTGAGTTGCAGGTATCGGTAGGAAATCGACATGAGCGGGCTGTTCTTGACCACCCGGCATCGACTTCAGATAAACCCACATGCGCGGGACGGCCTCTGGAAAAAACGTTCTACACCCTTGCTCAATTTTAGCGCAAAGCTGATCTGAAAGATGAGAAGGAACAGGTGCCATCAGGCAATTAAGATCCATGCCAGACCTGCCGAGAATGGGCTTCCACTTATCATCCAGGTCTTTGTCGGCCGCAGCTCTCCTAAGCTCGTTGCACATTTGTACCGGAACGATATCATGTAGATGATCGTAGCCGTTAGTATTCAGACGGTGTTGTTGTGGCGTCGGGCTTGGAAAAGAGTCGGTCATCGAGCCCCTCAACTTCCGCTCACCCCGCTTCGGCCCTGGAAACAATTGAGAAATGGCTACTGGAGAACAAATGTCCCCGCTTTCTCTCAGATTTTAGACCAATCGATGAAAAGCTGAAGTTGAAGAACAACCGTACTCTATGAGAGCACACATTCCTCTCACCCGACTGACTGCCCCTATTTTGGGCTGTGCCTCCAATAACTTCGAGATCGTTTCCCTGCAAACATGCCCATGGCGTTGGTGTTGGCGTTGCTCGTGTTCACAAAGAACACTCACCGTAAAGTTAAAGTTGTACCGTAGTACGCTCAAATATATATGCTGCATCTGCCGGAATGTTGCTTTGGAATAGCACAAAAACTACGCTAACCAGCCAGCCATAAAGTTACAAAGTGCTGCATAATTGGTTGGGAAACAATTTTTCCATAGCCTTCCCGTGTTGACGATGTGACGATGTCTGTTGAAGCCGCACATTGACTGAAGTACGCCCACGCCCACGCATTACCGTGGAGTTAATCCGTTGCTTCATTCTTCGGCATCAAGCCATTGCTGCACTTGTTGCTATTCTGTGACTATTTTTTTCATTTTGTACCCAGGACATTGCTAAATGCAATGTTCCCCGGAGAAAGTAGAAATGAACCGTTTTAAATTTCTATTTAGCACGGATCATTTCTACTTGTAATGTTCCGGACATTTCTATCGCCGAGCATTATATTTTTGAATGCCCACGTGCAGTACTAAAACTAGTAATTCATCGTGCTCGTACTAGCGCGTTCGTCTTTTTAGCTGAGTATGCGTACACAATGACGCAATCGAGCGCATCGAGAACAAGCGCATCCCGTCGCCACGCGCGCGATGGCGGTGACAAGCCGCACACATACAAACTGGGCATCGCGCAGGAGACGAGCATGAACACGATCGATCCTTTAATTTTAGTTGTTGTAGAGTCTATGTTGTCAGAGGGCGGTGTCCTGGAAGTACAGTAGTGTTGATCAGGAGCTCTTCGAGCAGTAATCATGAATCGACCAATGATGCCTGCACACATGGCTAAATATTTTCGAATGGGCAGCCATTTCAGGGCGTTACGCTGCGTTTTCTGCGGTTTGCGTTATATACTCCCCTTGGACAGATATCAGCATTGATTTGACCGCAATGGAGAATACACATTATTGGTTTGCAGGTGATGGAGAGAGCATCAGAAGATTTTCTGTCTCGTACGATGACCTCATCTACAACCAACCTTGTTGGTGATGCGAGAAAGCGTGAACTCAGTCGGCTTCGCAGCGCAAAATATCGCGCGCGGAAACGAACGACCATGAACGATGAAGAGCGGGCGGCTGAACGAGAAAAAAACAACACTCGATCTGCAAAGTTTCGTGCTAGGAGGAATACCAAAGACAATTGCGATCAAAACGGTGAAGACTCATGTTCGACCTCATCATATTTCTTAAGACCCGTTACTATGGAAGAACAGCAGACTACAGTAGCAGGGCTTCGAAAAGCACTCGGACCTGACGAGCTTGATGAAGGGATTTGCCTAGTGTGTGATCGATTCGTACGTCTATGCTGCGCTGTTCGAGCGAGCGATGAATCTGTGGAGTACGTTGAGAATATCAAATTAGTGCTGGGATCTATTCCTTCTGATCTTCCGGAGAAACTGGTTCGTGAATATGATTGTTCTTTCGTTGTGCCCGCCTTATCGGAAGTGCTGTTGGCTAAGTCGGCAATTCACGTATATCACGACCATTTCATGAGGAAACGCTGGTGGGCTAACGTTTGCGATGAATGCAACCTAGCAATTCAGCACGGCAAACTACCAAAATTCGCTATTATGAATGGATTTTATATCGGATCAACAATGCCTGGCGAGTTGCCAAAACTCACTATCCCTGAACGGATGATGACACAGCTTGCTACTAGTTTTTTCGATGACGAGAGTAATGCGTGGAGGGCGTCACCGATCCATCCGCTCGCACTGCGTAGTGTTTGATGCTACGCCAGGCCCGCCTGTTTCGCTCTTGCCCAGGTCCATAAACGACGTAGATTGATTTCGCGTGGCTTTAGTAGGAGATTTTACGGAGGCGCAACTATCCAAGATTCGTCGAATGCACATTATCAGAAAATCTGTCGTTTTTGATACGCTTACGTTTTACAAGATCAACAATGAATTCTACCATGACGTGCAGACCTCAAATTATGGGTTACAATATTTAAATGAAGACGTCATCAATCACGATATCTTTGTTGAGGTCGCAGATGCAGACGGGATTTTGACTGGAGAAGCTAGTCATGAACAGGAAACCATTCGTGGATTGACAGATACAGTCTTGGTAGACGATGAAGGAGAACACTGTCGTGGAACGATTCTCTGGACTTCTGGATGATACCTCTGTAGTACCAGTCGAATCACTAATTGGTAAAGCTAGCACAACAACTGCAACAGATACACTACTAACGTTTTTGGTGAAGAGTTCAAATCGATTCTCCAGTAGCGATTCAATGTTTGCGAAGATGTTTCCGCATTTGTTTCCGTTTGGGCGTGGGCATCCTGGAGAAGATCGGCCTATTAACGTATCGACTCAGGAGTGTGTGAAGTATTATACCATGCTGAGTAGTCGACGATTTGCCGAAGATGAGGCGTTTGTTCTGGTTGCATTTGATCGGATCGCGATGCAAAATATGTACACACAAACATCATTCCGCTGTAAAAAGTTCCCTCAACTTTTCGAAGGCTACGAAAACATTGATACAGAATCGCTGGCAAAAGTCTTGCTGCTGAATGAAAAACGACGCCAAGGGTATAGTTCACGGCGCGACAAAAGTAACTCAACTGTCGATCGCTTTTTAAAAACGGTTGACATTGCGTCTTGCGCAGTATGGGGGAGTAATGCAGAGAGAATGCAGTGTAGACGAAAGGCGTTTGCCTACCAAGCTAGATTTGGCCAACCCGCTTTGTTTGTGACGATAACACCCAATACCGACAACTCGTTCGTCATGGCACACTACGCCGGGGATACTACTGTGGATCGTTTGTTCGACACATTTGATGCGAGGTTACCAACAAATGCAGAATTACGGCGAGCTAGCCTTGGCAACGACTGTGTGTCAACCCGCATCTTCATCCGGACAGTAGAGACATTTATCAAGTTTGCACTAGGAATCGACCCAAAGACAAAGCAGCAGATGCCATTCCGAGGGTTGTTTGGGGACGTAAAGGCCTATGTTGGAATGGTTGAGACTCAGGGTCGTGGGACATTGCACATACATTTTATGATTTGGTTATCGCACTGCCCGAGCGATTCGTTGGAAGTCGATAATATTATGAATAGCCCCGACAACGGCAGATTTCGTGACAGTGTCAAAGCTTACGCAGAGAGTATTGTGTCGAACCGTATCCCCATTGCGATCGAAAATGGTTGTTGTCACATCTGTGGAGCAAGTTATTCAAATCTTACTTGCTTAAAACTAGAAGGTAACGCACGAAGGGATCCCTGTGCAGGGTTGTTCAGTGCTAAAGCACGACAGCAAGTGATGGAACCTCTTACAGTGGAATGCGGAGCATGTCGTACCCAATTTAGCTCTCAACACGTTTTACGCAAAGTCCTTCTAGATCACCGAACGTTAATACCAGCTTGGGAGCCTCCACTTAGCCATACAGAGGTAATGCGGCAAGCGGAACTATAAAAAAGGTATCGTAATACGCTTGAAGAAGCTATTAAGATTATTGATGAGCGTGAGCGATTTCACGCCCAGAAAGCATTATTGAGTCTTCTGATATGACAACAGTCGAAATGACAAACTGGTTACAAGCCTTGAATTCAGAACGAATGGCATACTGTAAAGCCGACCAGGATGTTTTTCAAAATAATGTTATTACTCGGCGGATTGAAATGACACCGCCTTCCCCCTTTGACGGTCGAATGGAAAAAGCATCACTGAACTATATGGTATCTGTTCGGGTAGTGCTATTGAACCAGCACTGGTGGGGTCATACTAAAAACTGCTTTAAGATGTCAAGAGCCACTGCAAATGACTCAGAATGCCGGTATCTGTATCCTCGTGAAAGAGTGGACACAACCTCGTTCGTACCTTCAGGGGTACAGCTTAAGCGCACAATTGCCCATGAATTCATTAACGGGTTCAATTATTCGCTAATGGCACCTTTGAAATGCAATCACGCTGTTCAAATTCTTCTTGGTGGATCAGAGGCCCTCGATCGTATTTACTATGCCTGTAAATATGTTACGAAACAACAACAACGTGTTGACTCGATCGTTCCGGTTGCAGTGGCTGCGCTAAAGCGCCGACAGGAAAAGGAACACACCACTGCAAATGCTGCTAGTTGTAGCGAGGAAAACATTACCCGCTCTCGGAAGCGCGTTACCTCAATGGTGTACAGTACCACCAACAGACAAGAGGTGGCTGGCCCGCTGGCTGCACTGTATTTATACACGGGAACGTGTTGTTACGCCAGTGCGAAATGCTGTATCTTACCGCTAGCGGATATTATTCGACAGCTGTGCTCCGATGGCGACTACCCATGTCAACTCGTGCTAGACAAACCAGATTGTGAAAGGGCTAAATCAAGCGCCACCGCTGTGAGTATGCTAGATGACTACATGTATCGCACAGATGAGCTCAATCACCTCGGGGTTTACGAATTTGGACTCAAATACTATCGCAAGAGATCTCCGCAGCCCCAAATGTCTCGCTATCATTTCCAAAATGAACATCCTCTCAGCGCAACGCATTGCCTCAGTGTTCGCAAAAGTGAATCAATCCCAATTATTTTGGGGTACACAATCCCGTGTATCAAGAGCGATATGTCTCCCGAAAGTATGGTGAAGCGTGCTATTGGAGCACTGGTATTGTTTAAGCCATTTCGTACAGTACGTGATCTGACAGGAGCAACGTCGCCAAACGCTGAAAATTGGCGAAATGCCTTCATCGAGTGGGAAGTTACTCGTACCAGCTTTGTAAAAGAAATTATGGCCAATATTGATGATTACACTTTGGGACATAGTAAAGCAGCTTCAGAAGCTCAACGACATCACTTTGGCTACTCAGACAAATCTGACGATGTATCCTCGACCGCATCCAGTGATGAGGCTAGTGATGATTTCATCGTAAGTGATGATGAACCGGCTTCCGAGATTGAAGCATTTTCTGCTGGACTTCATCTATGGAATCATGAGCAAGATGATAACCAAATTCTAGAATCAAGCGAGCTTTATCCTTTGCCTTGTCCTACTGCTCCCGTTAACGAGGAGCACATCAGCACAATTATCGCCACTTTCACTGAATACACTATGCTTGACCACATAGCAGCGTACACAGCAAATCAGTCAACAAGCCAATAAATTTTGGATGGCTTTCCTACGGCAACATTTTTAAGAAAATGGGTCAAAGATGTCAATACTGACAATAGCGTTGTTCGAGCTAATGCTGCACCAGAAGAAGCACTCCGCAATACAGAGGTTGTGGAGCAGTTTGAATCAGCACTGGGGTTATCAACGATGGAATGGCACCCGAATATGCCGGAACCAGACCAAAAAAAGTGTTTTGCAACGATTTCGGAGATGTCTCGGTTGTATACGCTGAATGAATTACAACATCAAGCATTTCAAAGAGTCGGGGCAGCTCTCTTAAAGCGCTGAAAGAACACAGAAGACACCAATTACGGTAGTGATAATATCCAGGAAATCCTGCGCCACGACCAGGTTCTTTTTATCTTGGTGGGGAAGGTGGGACAGGGAAAACCCGTGTGATTGGCGCCATTGAAGAGCTATGTGTGAGCTGGAAACGTGGAGATGGCTTGCTGAAAGCGGCTTTAACAGGCAAAACTGCAACGTTAATTTCCGGTCGAACCCTGGCTAGTTTTCTGCTGCAGCTGAAAAACATGAAGTGCGGTGCAATAATAGGTCTTGACCTGTTAGTAATTGACGAAGTGTCGATGATGTTTAAAAGCCAGCTGGTTGACTTGGATAAACTACTACGCAGAGCTACACGCAACACGAAAGTTCCGTTCGGTGGCCTATTGATTTTACTTTCAGGTGATTTCCTTCAACTGCCTCCAGTTGGAGCTGATCCCATATATATCAACCCAGCGTATAAAGCGAAGTGCACGGCAAACGATGTTATGGGGTTCGAATTATGGAGGAAATTCGACAGCGTTGTCATGCTGAAGACTCAGTCCGCTTTAAAAATGACCCTGAGTGGGGGCTCGGATGTAGTCTTGCGCGTTTGGGAACATCGACTGCAAACTTTATTGATATCATTAACGCCAGAGTTGTCACGGATGCTGAAACATTTGCCCTCGCTGATCTGGGCGGCTTGGCTTGCAAATACGTGACGCCAGATAATGCAACACGACAGGCGATCAATAACTATTTTGTCACAACAACAGCGAAACATCTTCCAGAAGGGCAATATCCATCTCGTGTAGTTGCCGACTTCAAAGGAAAACTGGATACGTTGAGCTGGTCTGACGTAGAAGTGATCATGCGATTGCCCGACAACAAATTTGGGCGAATGGCTCCATTTTTGGATTTGGTGCCTGGAATGCCAATCCAGATAACCCAAAACGTGCGACCAGAAAAAAGGGTTGCTAATGGAACGCTTGGAACACTTCAGCAAATCGTATATCAACCCGGAACTACATTTAGGCTGGTCAATGACTGTGTTGCTGAGATGGTAGTCAAGATCCCGAGTGTACCCCCTGAAGCCATTATTGTTCGTATTCCAAGGGGTCCAGCAGCAGCCGCCATAGCGGATGATGTTGATCCCGAATTGTTTCCTCTGTTCTACGACACCCGTGCGTTCAAGGCGTCCGAGATACACGCCGTCCGGCGAGGCGAGAAGTCTGTCAGTCCAGCCAAATCAGTTTCCAATGGTTTGTGCAGTTGGGTCTACTATCTATAAAGTACAGGGGGATACATTAAATAACATGGTCGTAACGGAATGGAGGTCCCGGGATCGGCTAGCCAACAAGCCAGAACAACCATATTTACTAGTCTCGCGCGTGACATCACGAAACGCATTCCGAACGCTGGCGCCAATCACGCAAGAAGTTGTGGCATGGGCACGTCCAAGCCAGGCGGCTCTGAATGAGGAAACTCGTCTAAATCTCTTGTCAGATGCGCTAGTAGCTCAACCAATAGTAGCTCAAACAATAGCTTAAATAATTGTGTCATTCGAAATAAACTGTTAACTTTCGTTTCCACAGCGCTCGCGCTATCAAGCGGTAGACCATACTTGTGGCAAAGTTGTCCGAACACGGCCAACAAACGCTATGCTAGTTTTAGTGCCCAAACCGATTGAGCCTGCGTTATACGATTAAGAGCAACACACGGACTAAATAGCTTAAGCCAGTTGCATTGAACAGCGTAATACCGTTTTCGGTTGTACGGCTATGCCATAGTTCTGCTATGGAAAGACTGGCTAGATAGCACAGCTCCAACGCAGCATTGACCTAGCAGGGTTACGAGGCTACAACCGTTTTGATATATATATGTGCCGCAACATTTTCGATCTAAATGTACCGCAACATTTTTTATACGATGTACGAATGACATTTTTTTCATTTTAGACTTGCTTCGTTACGCTAAAAGTACTAAAGATGAATGCAGATCACACGCTCCAAGATCACAACAGCCGACAACAACAACTCATAGCATGTTCCAGCTCCAGTTGCTGGCATGGTCACCAACGATGACGTTATCGGAGTCCGTGTCCGAATCAGTTGCCACGAATATATCAAGGCCGCCGTCTTCGTCTTGGCTGCTCTCAGATATCTCAGCGCCCAAGCTCTGAAAGTAGAGTGAGACTGTCACCGCTGGCGGACCGCTTTCAGGAAGATCAGCAGCGATAGCGTTGATGGCTTCCGTAGAGCTTCGGGGCAGATGCGGATCTCTCCACGATGCATTGTTGGCGAGAAAGTGGTGACACCCACGAACGTGCCTGTTGAGCGATCGCTGACAAGTTGTTGCATGGTTACACCCCCACACATAGCAGTGGTAGTCTTCATCATCACGAGGGTTGTCTTCATAGAGCGGAACAAGTTGAACTCTGGACCAAGGATTAGCCGTCGAGATGCCACCCATAAAGGCGTGAACGATAAGGTTGTTGTGGCTGTAACCGGTTTGGGAATGGATAAAGTCGCCTCGAAAAAAGAGCATGTCCCCCATTTGCAGCTTAATTTCCGTTTTGTTGGACTCGAACGCGACTTGGTGATTCCAACCAAACCCATGGATAACCGTGTCATTCATCGTTGCAATTATCAGAGAGCCCGGAAGTGAGGTAGCGTCCATCGGATTGATGTGAAATCGGGACAGCGCGAAATGCGGTGAATAGGTTAATCAGGAGCGTCTTGAAAAAGTACCAGGTGACGACAGCATCGGGAAAAAAGGTCCGATAATATGCTTGAAGCATCGACGAGAACACGGTGGCGAGCATGGGCGGTATCGCGACATATACACGCCCAGAAGACGCGCTCGAAGCAGGGCCTCCTTGTGTTAAAGCGCTTGTAGGGTCCTCATCCGTCCATGGGAACGGTGTGCGGCGAGCGATAACGCGGAGGGCATTCGCAGCGTCGATACTTAGCGCTTTACGAAGAACGACGAATCCCTGGTATTGAAGCTTTTGTATTGTTCGCATAGGCAGTGGTTGCTTGGATAGTCGGCTGGATGATGACGAGACGGATGATTTAAGAATTACAGCCAGAGTGTTGTGCATACACGAAGCAACCATCCCTCACACATTGATAATTTGCTGTTAGGTATGCAAAGCTAGCTCCCTATCGATTGATTAATTACCGGTAGTCTTGTTGATACTTTCCAAATATGGCTGTTGGGGGCTGATGCTTCAACGGATTCATTCCCCTGCGAGTTTGTTTTGGTAATCCCTAGCAAATAGAAGCATGTCACGACCCCAGCATGTTTTGAGAGTCTACTCTTAAGGTCTAACAATTAAATATACTCTGGGTAAAACCGCTTGGAAGCAAAATCAAAGCAACGACACTATTCAGCCTGTTATCCAAGCACACGCGTTTAGTGCCATTCAAACATAAACGTTATCTTAGTACGAATCAAACATAGATTTATGTAATGAGCTGATTGCTACTTGCGAGTCTCTTGCTCCGGCCTCGCACACATAACTACCAATCGGGGGCTGGAAGCACGGCTAAAGTTTTTTAGAATGGCTTAACCAGACGCGTTGGATACACGACTCTCCGCCACAGTTTGCAAACTTCAAGGTCAGTGGCTTTACGTAATGAGTTCATTGCTACTTGTGAGTGTCTTTTTCCGGCTTCGCACACATAACTACCAATCGGAGGCTGGAAGCACGGCTAAATGTTTTTTACATAAAGCAAATGGTCTTGAAGTTTGCAAGCTTTGGCTGAGAGTTGCGTATCCAAAGCGTCTGGCTAGGCCATGTAGACAATGTATTTGTACTGGCCAGGTCTCGTTTTAACGTTCCTGCCATCTTGCAGATTTGAGAATGACCAGCGCATATTACCTCAGGCACTAGCTCAGCCCCGACCTGATAATATTGCTATCAAACCAAAATCGATAAAGCTCGACACAGTTTTGGACAATAAAGTTGAACCGCAGGCTCTTCAAATGCGCAAGAGCCGCATCTTGACATCGATAAAATTTAAGGTTCTATCGCAATTGATCTTTGTACCTCAACGTTGAGTCGCCCCATTGAATATATCACTGTTTGTTCCTTTTCGTTGCTGACGGATCACGAGGCATTTGTAGGAAGCTAACAAACATGCTAAAGGAGTGTCCCATTCATCCGGATTGGGGGCTATAAATATATATATATATATATAGAGAGAGAGAGAGGCCGGAAGCAAGTAGCAATAAACCCATTACGCTGCCCCTCGTTTGGGTCTGTGTTCGCTGCGAAAGGATCAAGCTTCAACTAGTGTGTATCCATGTCTATTTTAGAGGCACCCCCCCGGGTGGCATTCGGTACTATTTTTATCCCGAATGCCTCATTCATTTTGTTCACAACTGGCCCCTGTTGTTATTGGGGCCTCCGGTACAAAATCTGTTCAGTCGTGTTTTTTAATGTGCTTACCGCATAACACATATCATAGAGCACACCCTCTAAACAAAAGCCGAAATTTGGGGGTCTGAAAATCGAGTTTTCAACATTTCCCAGTAACAAAATAAGCACAAGACGAGGCTCTTTCGATTGATGTGGTTGAATTGCGAACCGTAAGCACCTTTTCGTGTGACGCTGTCTCGATATCCACATTGAACGGGAAGATGCCGGAATTAAAAAAAACCACGGCAAATTGTAGTTGACTTGAAGGCTTTCTCAAACGGAACTTTGGTCAAAGCTGGGATATCATCACGGGTCGCTAGTGCAGCTTTTCCTAGACCTTTAAGTGCTGGGAATCCACTTACTGCATCGTTATAAAACGTCTTGAATTCTCTAAAGACACTCACGTCGAGAGGTTGCAGGAAGTGTGATGTATGTGACGGCAACAAAAACAGCTTGACACATTTCGAAATAGCGAATTCCA
>JAIKVD010000463.1:0-19076 GCA_024679075.1 Phytophthora uliginosa
GTCTCACGTGGCCGGCAGTGCGAGGCGCGCGTCTGCTTCGCGCGCTGACGTCCAACGGGGACCAGGAAGAGCAGGAGAGCCAAGAAGATCAAGAGCAGAACGTGGACGACCAGTTTAGTACCGATTTTCCCTATGAACTGGAGCTTTGCGTTCCAACGGCCGGTCACTTGGCTTTAGTATTGGTGCGAAGACCCCCGGGGATACAATTAAAGTCCCCAGCCCGGAGCAGTACGATGCCCGTGATGCCCACAGCTTCAGCTTCAGCCCCCGCTGCTCCCCGAGTCGTCTACGTACTGGATGCACTACCGCCCTCATGTCGTGGGGGCTATGAAGACAAGAGCAGGAGCAGGAAAAATAATACCCCGGGGGCACAATTGCCGCAGCAGCAGGTGGACGAGCTGGAGCTGCTCCAGGAGCTCTTTGCACCCCACACAAGAGCTGCAGGAGGCAAAGAGGGTAGTGTGCTGATCAAGGCCCCGCTATTGTGCGCCAGATTCGACTGTCGCGTGGTTTCTATCAGGTTTATTCGCAGTGGGGGGAGTCTGCACAAGTCTCAGAAGCTCAGTAAAAGCAGCAGCAGAGGACTCAATGACTCGTTTAATTCGGGAGCTGCTTCGTCGTCGAGGGCTGTTGGAGCTGCAGCTCCGTTGAGATGCGTCGTGGCGAGGGAAGACGGTATGGCGTTTCTGTGGGAGTGGCAGGCAGATTTGTTCCAGTGGGTATTTCTGAGCAGGTTGTGTTTCTTGGAGAACCCCAATTTGAAGTGGACACGGCCCGTGGCGGCCTTCACGACGACGGACTTGCCTCTTGATAGTACGATGCGGGGATTGAGTGGAGATGCTGGAGGCGGCAGTGGTAATGGGTCTGGGTCTGGGTCCAGTGGAGCGACGGAGCTGGTGTGGTGGTCCACGGCTACCAAGCAGGAACCGAAGTTGAAACTTCGACGACTGCGCTTTGAACGAGCGACGGATGCACTACGGGCAACGGATGTGGTTGTTGGTAGTGCGTTCACGCCAAAACCGGCATGCGATGATATTGTGAAGTTGCTGAGCTCAAAGCTCGGTCTGTTTGCGATCTCAAAAACGCAAGGCATTTTCTTCCGGAGCTCGACGGCTTCCCTGCGTACCGTGGGGCTGAGTTGGCACAGTATTTTCTCGCTTGATGAGGAAAGCGCGATTCCGGAGACTGCGCAGCTAATGATATGCGTACACAGTGTGACTGGCGAGCTTGTTGTATTACGCCGAGCCTCGGGAGAACTATTCCTCGTGACACCGAAATCTTCAGGGTCTTCTTCCAGCGTCAACGACAAGAGCAGAACACGCGAGAACGAATCGTGCACTGTGCTTTTTTCTCGTAAGCTAACCATTTTAACGCCCTGGGGACAGTCTAGTGGTAGTTATGTCAGCGGCACAGACCAAGGCCTTGACGTGCTTGATGTAGCAGCACATCGTCACGTTCTTCTTGTGTTGACCCAGCGTATTATTCGAGTGTATACCTTGATTGATGGCGAATTACTTGAAGATGTAAATTTGCCGGACACAATAGCTAACTCCTCCCAGCAACGCGGCTGTGGGAAATGCAAGTTCTGGGCCATTTCGGGCGGTGCTAGCTCGATTGGGCTGTGGTCTCCAAATGGTTTCTGGACGATTCGCCTGCCTCCCGCAAAGGCAATTGCGGGAGCGTTGCATCAGCCACCGTCTTCGAAGCAGGGAAGAAAATGTGATGGGAAGGAAAAAAATCCGAAGGCAGCGTTCCTGGCGGTAAAAGATTATGGCACTGGTGACTTACACTTAGAAGCGGTGCGGTACGCTCTCGAAGTTTTAGAGCAAGTTACTCCATCTGCAATGGATCCGACTCAAAGCCACCCTGAAGCCTGGGAAGCTGTTTGGAACACCGTCTCTTGTCCAGCGTTACTCTTGGCGCTGCTCAACAACCGAGCCACATCGGAGCACGTCGTTCACGAACTCGCGCAGCATGTAGCCGCGATATACAATACTGCGAGTAGAATTCGTTCTTATGGCCGTTTGGATGGTGCAGGTGGTAGCAGAAAACCTGACAACCATTTGCTTCGACTGACCCCCGCCAACCTGGAGTCGCTCCATCACCTCGCCAATTGGATCGTCCTGGCAAAGCGTAAGCTTGCTCGCCTGGAAGGAAGCAGTGGTGGTACCTTTATGGAATCGTCATCTGTATCATTTACTGAAGATCCCGGCAATCGGCAATCTCGAGCGGAGAGCGACCTTACTACCGTACTCGCTAACGAAGACGATTTAACGACAGCGCAAGACGAGCAACACATTCGACGTAAGGATTCGATAGTAGATCCGGAGGATGCGCGGAACTTTCGATTGAGTCGAAAACTACGTCCTATGAGCAGTTTGCGTTTCGCAGCTGGCTGCAGCACTAGCTCGGAGCGTCAAGGGCAGCAATGGCTCTTACAGCTGGAGTCTTTTCTACTGGATGGAGTGGCTTTCAAGGAGCAAAAGCAAAAAGGTGCTTCGCGTCGTGTGGTTAGAGCAGAAGCGACACCCAGCCATCGCCTGTTCCATAGTGAACGTGTATTAGCGGATTTCCGCAACGTCGCCGCTTCGTCTTTTTCCAAGCACATGTACTTGGAGTCTATGAACCGCTTGTATCTACTGTACGAGCCTTCATCATTGCTCCCCTTTATCCGGTGTGTAGAGCGTTTTTGCCCACGGATCTTTTTGTTATCTGGACACCAGCCTTTGGCTCGATCACACGCTGAGCGAGCTCTGACGCTTTTCCCTCCGCTGGAGGTTTTCACGGGCAAAGTGCTTCGAGGAAAAGAAAGCAAGGACGGACAAGCAGCCAAGGCGTCGTTGTTAGCTTACGTAGACCTACTGAGCTACTGCGGCCACGACTCTGAAGCGTGTAGAGCCCTCCTGCAGTGCCATATGTACGAAGAGAGCAAGCAGAAACTTCTGCTGTTGCTGAAGGACCCACATAACGAGCAAAACCCGGGAGACGATGAGCAAGAAGAGGAGACACGCGCCCGTGCTACCGCTTCAACTGCTGTTTATTTCCTGTTGCTGGAGTATTGTATGAAGCATCGTGATGCCGACGAGCTGAAGGTTTTATTGATGCTGAAGCCAACGCATGTGGATATGCTTCACGTACTTCGGGCCCTCCGCACCGCTTTTTCATTCAGCAGCAATCAGCAACAACAGCGAGGAGAAGATTCATGCGCTGGCGTGACTGTTGGCGACTTGCGCTCAGTACTTGTTGCCCTGATGCAGCAACGACGTATTGGGGTGGCAAATTAATAGCTGGCGGGAGAAAGTATAGCTGAATTAGCTGGCAATGACGTGTGAATTGAACGCCTGGAATGCATGTAAGAAAGTGGTTCACGGAATTTTTTGTCGATAGTGAAGTGTAAATTACCCTTCACCATCGACATCCTAAACAACTAACGTAATACGAGATTTTTGTTTGTGTGTCGGCTGTCCGTCCGGTTCCTGTCTTGCAGCCTCAACCTGTCCTGTCGCATATCGTGCGCTGCACCCGGCCACACATTACTCACCTACCCTACTGCATCACACCATCCTCCGGACTGGCTTCTATTATAAGAAAATTACAAAAATAGCCGTGCGTGACAAGAATGATAGCCTTGATGTAGCCCGCACAAAACCGGAACGCCGCCGAGCGCAGCGACGGCGGCACCCGATTCGCTGTCTTGGACGCCGAAGGCGGCCCCCATTGGCCAAATACGAAGCGGGCGGCCTAATAAAAACACGAACTTATATAATAATACCACAGATGTATTTTGCGCGATAGGATGATCAGCATCGAAAAAAAGTCGAGACTTGAATTCTTGAAGACTTGAAGACAGTGAATTTCGTCGTTCGGCATTTGGGGAACAATCACCTATGCCGCTTTACTCGCCTTGTACGTCGTGTTGGGCATCGGGAAGAGCTCAAGTGCCGTACCGTTCATGGGAGGCTTCAACTCGTCCGCATCCTTATCAGCCTCTTTTCCAATCGATCGGGTCGCAGGGCTAAGCTTGTCCGCGTTGTCGACCTTGACAATCTTTGGTTCTTCCAGTTTGTCGTGGTACTTGCCATCTTCCGTCGGCTTCGGAGTCGGGTGGTGCTTGTCGTCGGTGGGTTTCGGGGTCGAGAGGTAGTTTTCCTCGGTTGGCTTCGGCGTCGAGTAGTGCTTGTAGTTGCTGGGCTTCGGGGTCGGGTAATGCTTGTTGTCCTCGGTTGGCTTCGGTGTCGGATAGTGCTTGTCCTCGGTTGGCTTCGGAGTCGAATAGTGTTTGTCGTTGGTCGGCTTCGTGGTCGGGTAATGCTTGTTGTCCTCGGTTGGCTTCGGTGTCGGATAGTGCTTGTCCTCGGTCGGTTTTGGTGTCGGGTGATGCTTGTCATCTGTAGGCTTCGGTGTCGGCTCGTACGTTCTGTTCTCGTGCTCCTTATCAGTGTCAATGTCGCAAGCTTCCCGGAAGGTGCTCGCCATCTTGTGCGCGTTCAGCTTCACACCGGAGAAAGACAGGTAACAATCGGCAGGCTTCAGAGCGAGAACGTCCTTGATCAGTGCACGGCAAGCCTCAGCTGCGCACATGGCCTTGACTTGCGGTTCCGTGGGGTAGCCCATCGGTGGGACCAGGGAAAAGCCGGCAGAGACCTTCTGGCACGGATGCAGGTACGGGTTGGCATAAAGCTCAGCGAACTTCACCACCTCGGTCGAAGGACAGGCGTCTTCCGCTGCGGCTGCGGAGATGCTGATCAGGAAGAGGACGGTGACAGTAAACTGCATCTTGGATTGAGTCGATGCTGAGAAAGTCGGTTTGAAGCTTGAGTGTGTTTGTCGATGTCTGGATCTGGTTGCCAACTTGGAAGCAAATTGGAGAATGAGCAGTCGAGAAGCTCTCGAAAGAAGGCACGATCATAAACCCCTTTGAGAAAGAACGGTGAACGCACACCCTACATTCTCTTGCAATAGACTGTAGTAAAGAGAAGACGAGGGACGAGAAGAGACGACAAGCCGCTTATCGCAACCCGCGTCCTTTTCAATCGATGCTCAGCATTCCACGGCACCCCTTGAGTAGAAAGAGACATAGTTTGTATTGATCGATGGTCATGGCCACGTCAGCCAAACGGATAGGTAAACACTACACAAATGCAGCCCCCGTTCGGGGCATTTCCTTTAGTAGCTGCTAACAGCAGCGTTCGTTCATGCATGCCATCGCACCTAATCTAGACCTGCGACTCCCAGAGTACAAGCGCCACGGAGCGCTGTACCCATTTCTTCTTCGGGAACGCGGCGTCCTCAACGTTCACCGCCACGGAGAAGAGAAGCGTGTCACGCTTGCTGCTCGAATACACTGGAAGTAGTCGCAGGTTATCCGTTTCCTCGTTCCGCGGGGCCCAGCGAAGGTGCAACGCCGATAGACTGTTGCGAATTTCATTCGACGGTGCGAAGCCGGTAAAGTTCCAGGTAGCACCTTCAAGCAGTAGTCCGCGAGCGGTAAATCCGCCAGCTGATGAGACCGAAGGATCCTCCACGTCGGCAAGCAGGTGCAGCTCGTCCAGCGAACAGCCAAGGTCCGCTGCAGCACTTTGGCGAGCGGCAGTCACGAACGCCTCAGGCGAGAAGAATCCACCTAGCCAGATACCTTCAGCCTGCTGCAGAAGTTCCGCCGGCGTAACTTGCGCCAACGCGTTCAACTGGTGCACGCGTCGAGAGAAGTCCGAGAGCCACTCGCTCAAGTTCAGTTCATCGGAAACACGGTACAGTTGAGCCCATTGTGGGGGCACTTGGTCGCGGTAGAGCGTACGCATGGCCTCGCGCGTTTCGTTCGATGGCTTGGCCTTATACGCACACACACGCTGCACTGTTTGCAGCAAACCAACCACGTTGCTCAGGAATGAGGCTCCAAGCTCCAGTTCACGGAACATGCAGCGGTAGACAGGGTTGCCAAAGTGGAAGGGATCGCGCACTGTAGGTACCGCAAGTCCTTCAGCTGGGAAGAGTTCTAGCCACGCACCAACACGGCGATCCAAATCCTGGACCCACTTGGGTCTCACATCTGCACCATCCGCCGCCGCAGTGCCCAGTACCATCTTGCTTTCGTCGTCTGCGCCAGCACTGTCATCTCCGCCTTCACTTCCATAGAAGTCCTGCATCACCTGCAAGTTACGCAACATGCGCGCGCCCTGGCTGATAAGCACCATCGTCTCCGCCGAGCGTGGTAGACCCATCCATGAAGGCGGGTTCGTCGTTGGGAGTGAAAGAACCCACTCCATGAACTGTGCCTTGGTTTTGCCCTCAGCGATCAACAAACCGTTGTCATCGTCCGTCGTGACAAGCTCAAACGTGTTATCGTAACTAGCAGCCGTGAACACGTGCTCCAACAGCGTATCCATCAATTCTTGGTCGAACGTGTTGTCCACGCGACCACCATAAACCGACTCCTTCAGCGTGGTTCGTATAGCTGTCCAAGGAATGTTGTCAGGTGCCACGTGCGCGCGGCCGTTGGCCACTGAGTCCACCCAACGATCAATAACATCGCATGCACCTCGGAAGTCAGACTGGCTGAACTCGTATGTCTTCGACCACCCAATAGGCACGTAGCGCAGTCGCTCATGCACCAATGCGTGGAACCAAGCAAGTAGCAAGTACAAGCGTGCACGTTCGGCTGGCGAGTTGTTCATGCGGTCAGCTGCCACCGTGTCTAGCGATCGCACCATACTCAGTTTCATGCCGCTGGGTGGTTCAAACACGAAGATATCACACATGCGGACGAGATTTACCGGCAAGTTCGGGTTAATCTCGCTAGTCAGGAATAGGCGAAAGTTCGGATGCACACTCTCACGCGCGTTGTAAAGTTTCTTCTCCACACTCACAAGCCATGACGGGCATAAATGAACGTTGCGCAGCAGCAACCACGTGCCATGTTTCAACGCCGTATTCAGACCCTTCTCAGCCGCATCGAAACCTTCAGATGAACCCATTGACACCGAGTTGTACTTCTTCTGCAGCACCGCCGCGAGCTCATCGATCTGCGCACTTGGGTCGAAACCGGTCGTAGAGCACAGAAGCACTCCACGCGTGGCCTGCGTGTCTTCTTCGATGTTCTTCGAGAGCTCAATCTCACCACGCCAAGGGAACGAGGCTGTAAACACCAGTTCAATGTAGCGCTCTGACGCGAATGTGATACGATCTGGCCGTAAGAAATGAATAATAATCATGTTTCGGAAAGCTGCGCGGCGCGGGCTTGCCGAGGCTGCCACATACGCCGCATCCCAGTCAGCTGGAAGACCATCCTCCGCTGACGGAGTCTTCACAAAGGCGTTCCATTCGGTGGCATGTTCACGCACGTGCTCCTCCAAGTGCTTGAATGTCGAGAGCTTCATCAATTTCATAAGCTGGTCCATTTCAGTCTTCGAGAAAGCCGGCAGCAATTGTTCAAGCTCGCAGCGCTGGGAACCAATATCAGCCTTAAAGAAGGTTGATGAGCTTCCAAGAAGCATATCCATATCCTCATCAGTAGGTCCATCAAACGCACTGCTGTTATCCATAGTCGTCTTGGCATCAGCAACAGCAGCACTTTGTTGCTCCAGTGCCAAGTAAATCTGCGATAGTCGTAGTGCAAACATAAGCTTGTCGTTCTCGGCATGTCCTCGACTGACTCGGCTTACAAGCTGTACGAAGAGACCCTTCGAAATACTGGCAAGGCGAACCGAATCTCCTCCTTCTGTCGGCTGGGCCAAAACCTTAGACACCAACGACAGGAAGAAATCAAGCGAATACTGGTAAAGGAAGTGAACTGATGACAGGTTCTCAAGCGCGAAGAACAGCTGAGAGCTCGCCTTTGCAAGCGGACGGTAGCGACTTGTCGCTGCCTCCACAATTGCCATAGTCGATTCTGTTTCTGCCACTTGCTGAGAA
This sequence comes from Phytophthora uliginosa, assembly GCA_024679075.1. Lineage (NCBI taxonomy): Eukaryota > Oomycota > Peronosporomycetes > Peronosporales > Peronosporaceae > Phytophthora > Phytophthora uliginosa. The sequence goes on from JAIKVD010000463.1 coordinate 7,912, forward strand.
ATTTGGGCTGCTTCCGCCTTCATGCTTTCCAAAGCATTGATGACGCGATCATCGTCCAAAATATTGCCCTGGACATTGTTGATTTGCTGAAGCAACGAATCCTCCAGCTCGCGCAATTTTGCTTGGTACTCGCCCTGCAACTTCAAAAGATTATTGCGCTTCTCCTCCGCTTCTGGCTGCTCGCTCTTGAGAAGAATGCTCAAGCCCTGACTCTCTAGGGAACTGGGAGTGACAGTAAAATTCACAAACGTCACACGACTACAAATGTCAGGTGAGAATCGGCATGATGGGTCTCTCGTGATCAAGAAGAGTCGGAAGTCTGGTGAGTAATCGATTTCCTCTCCGGCCAAACGAATCAGCACACGTCCGCCCGTTTTGTAGAGTTCTCGGTTCAGCACTGGATTCAGAATCGGATCAATGTTTTCCACTTCATGAACCAGAAGTGCGGTACCGAAGCGAATGGCACTGGCCAAAACCTTCATGAAGGAGCTGTCCAAGAACGACGTCTGCGCAATTTTCGTACTTGTCTTCAGGCTGTAGTACTTCATAATGAAATTGTTCGCTTGTCCGGATGGATCGATAATCAGCGGGAAGCGGTGGAAGCGCTGCAAGATAATGGCATTCTCGTAGCACAGCTCATCAGAGGGCAAGTCACTCATCTGCCACTCCAGCTGCTCGTTAGGGCGCGACAGATAGTCCACAAAACTCAATTGGGGCTTCATACTGATGCCCATTGAGTCAAGGATGTCTCGCCAATCTTGCACCAGAATCTTTCGCTGCTGGAAATCAAGGAAGCCGATGTATGTGAGGAAGGCAGAGGACAATAATGTATCGCCAACGAGCGTCTTCATCTGGGTGTCGAAATCGTTGGAGCCAGCTTCCCATCGCTCGCTTTCTTGAAGCAGGCTCTTAAGCAACGCCACTGAGCGCTCTACCTTCTTCGATACCGAGGCCATATCGTTCGTGATAACTTGCGCCTCATTGATCAACGCTGCATACTCGTGCTTGAAATTCTCGATGCGGACCTCTAGAGCGTCGATAGTTGTCTTAGCTTGCTCGTACCTTTCACGTAAATCAGAGGACTTGTCAATCAGAGTCTGTACCTCGTTTCTCAATGGTTGAATCTTATGCAGAATATTTGTGTAGCTGAGCTGGGACACAATCCACTTGTACAAAGGACCGCAAGCCTTCGAAGCACGATTGACCTTTTCGTAGTCAAACTCGTCAACCTTGTCGACATAGTTCGTTTGAATAGTGTGACGCTGACGAGCTGTAAGCTTTTCAGAATCGAAGTTCACAACCTGGGAAATAAAGTCGTCTTTTCGGATAAAACGACGCAAGTCGGCCCATTCTAAGCTCGACTCCCCAAGCATGACCGCAACGGCCTCCATGGTCATGCGAACTGCAGCAGGAGGTCGAGCAAGGGCACGGATTTCATCAAGCTGTGCCTTGCGAATTGAATTCACAGACGCCTGAGCATCCAACAGAGCAGGTTCGGCCTGGGCAAGGTCAGCCTCGACGACCTCTTTTCGTGAACGAATCTCCTCATCCTTGCTCGCAAGATCAGCAGCAAGCTCCTCTGTGTCCTTCTTTTTCCTTTCAGCCTCATTTTGCTCCTGCACCATTTGTTGAAGCTTCTCATTGGCCTCAACGTCCTTTTTCTTGAGCTCTTTCTCCTTCAGACTGAGTTGTCCCTGCAGCTCTGCCACTTGTTCATGAGTAGCCTGTAGCTTTTGCACGCCTACGTTCAAGTGCAGCTGCTGATCCTCCAGTTGCGCCCGTTTCTCTGAATATAGCGACACAAAGTGGCGAATAAACTCCAAGTAATCCCGAGGAGAAATGTGGTTGTACTTCATGTGACGCTTCTGAAGACGGCGCATGTGCAGCAGGACAGCATGGTGGAACTGAACGATACTTCCAACCAGAACGTCACGGAAAGTTCCAGTAGCGATATGCGGAATCAGCTTCGCCAAAAGTTCTGCAGCATCATTCGGAATAACAAAGTCTGCGGATCCTGCAAGGTCAAGCGTGTTCGTGAATTCATACGCCACCTGTGCCAATGCGTGATCATTCCATGTACCGAACCAATCAACCACGCATCGGTTGAAAAGAGCCGGCGAGGTATTAGTACGATTCTGGAAGTCGCCCGAAGCTGGGTTCATCGTAAACACTACGTGCAAATTTCGCTGTACTTGCTTAGTGAAGTACCGGAAGAGCTCGTCTTCGGTATTCTCCACGATGACTCCATCGCGTTGGACAGCTTCACGGCAAGCGTGCATGAGTGACGTGTACTCATCGTCTTCGAACAGACCAGGCACTTCACCGGATGCTAGCAAAGCGTTCATGCGCTCCAAGAAAGCCGAGTCAAGAACATTAGACTCATCGAAGATGAAGCAGACCTTCTCGGCCTCACAACCACATCGCTTAAGAACAACGCGAAGGTCGTCATCAAAGTTGTCCAGAGTATAGTTCGAAGTAAGCTTGATCTGGAACACGGACATACCGTTCATCCAGCTAACGAAGCGGGACAGAACGGTCTTACCGGCTCCACTTTCTCCAACAAGCAGTAAGTGACCAAGTGGTTGGCGAAGAACGCGGTCAATGCGAAGTACATGATCGATCACTGAATCGAATACAACCAGCTGAACATTGAGTTCTTCCTCGTAGAAGACACGCAAGCGCGCTTCGATGTGTTTTCGCAAATCCGTCGTCGTAGCTTCAGTGTAATTCTTTGAAAGCCATGTACTGAACAAAATTGGATGCTGGCCGCCATACTCCACCACTTCCAAAGCAGTAGCACTTTGTGGGAAGTGATTTCTCAGGGTCTCCTTCACCATGTGGAAGCACCACTTCTGTTCGTCGGATGTCACCAAACGGTCCATGAAAAGACGTAGCGCTTCGTGGAAAACCAATTTGACCAGCGTTTCGACGTCGATTTCATACTCCAAAGGTTCAATCGCTTCATACATTGCGCGCATCCATCTCGACAGCTCTCGGGGACTGTAGATGTAATGAGGCTGCATCTCAGCTGAGAACTTCTTTTGGTTGCTATCGTATACGTCAACCATCGCATCGGTAAGTGGCTGCACGTACGAACGAAGCGATGGGGTCAACTTCAGCAGTGCGCGGTTGAATGTTCCGTAGATCTGTTTCAAAGACGGATACGACGGGAAATCAACCAGAAGCACAGGCGCGTGACGCAGTAGCCGTAGTGAAATAGGTACACGTCCTGGGTCGGTTGGCGGATTACAAGCGCCAACGAACTGAATGCGCTCTAACCGCACCCAAGCGTTCTTGCCACCCAACCAGAATCCACCTTGTTCGATAAGTTGTCTTAAGAATGTGATAACACGTTGCGTGCCATAGCGATCAGCCTCCGGGAGGTTAATCTCATCACAGAACACGACCAGCCATTTCTCCGGTGCATTCGGTGACAGCATCATTCCATTCGGAGTACGCTTGTACTCGCAATACTGAGAGAATGTTTTTAGAATGAGCTCGGGCGAGGTTCCAGATGAAAAGTTGAGGCTTGCAAATTCGAACTCAGGAAGGGAGTTGATCGTCGAGGTCAACGTCATCGTCTTACCACTACCAGGGGGACCACAGAGAATAAGCGGCCGATGCTGCGAAAGCCATCCTCTCAGTACTTCAACGTGGCGAATCGTATCTACTGTTGTCACTACAACATCCGTTGACAGAACCTGGTGGCTCTCAAGATCCAGTTGCGGAATCGATCGAAGCCACTGGCGCCACTCACCGTCATCAATGTTCACTTCGTATTCAAGCAGACTGTTATCCAGGCTCGACGATGCAGCACCAGGGAACGTCATGCGATTTTCAAGAGTCTGCACGACGAAGGCACATAGATCCATGCGATTTACCGAGTCCATCGAGCCTCCGAATCCCCACAGAATCGAGAACACGAACCACTTCGGCACGAAACGTGAAATCTGGTCAACATTCATGGGGAAATCGGAGTGGCCTTCGTTATATTCATTGATGCGAGACAGACCCCTTCCAAGTAGAGTAAACATCGACATTAACAAGCGCAGGGTAGTCACCTCCATAATGTGTGTTTGGCCCATCGCCTGCTCCAAGCAAATCTCAATCAACGAAGGCATACCATCCCCACACTCAATTAGATCTCGCAGGAGAGCAACATAGGTCTGCGCGGTCTTCTTGGCGAGTTCACTCTCTGTTGGCTGGAGCGAGAAGGAAGAAATGACAGACACATCATCCCGCATTTTCAGCAGATAGTGCTCCACGATGTGGCATGTTTTAACCGTATCATGAGAAAACCAAACCATGCCACAGCGACTGACTGTTGCCAACGTTGCGTAACGCAGCGTTTCCGTTTCCACCATGATCCACACGTTGGGGGGGATTTCAAGGCGTTCTCCTGAAGGAAGCGTCAGCAAGCGGTTATCATCCAGCACGGAGTTCAGGTTTTCAGCCCATTCAGGATCCACATCACCATCGAAAATGATCCAGTGCCGCTTCTCACTTTCACCTCTTACGCTGTTAAGAACCTGGCGAAGCAAGTGAGTAAATACACCGTCCGTCCACTCAAGCGTTGTGTTATCAAGAACACCATAGAGATGTTCCTTAGAGAGTGCCTTGGGGTCAATCACGTGTGCTTCACCCTTTACGCCATCAACGAGTTCCATGGCGTCCATCAGCACTCGCCATGCGCTCGACTTTCCTGTTCCTGAGGCACCAACTAGCATCACACCGTGACGAAGTTGCATCACCTGGTACAGTTGCAAAGCCTTTTCAACCCATTGGTCGTTTGCGACATAATTCTCCTTCTTCGCCAACTCCACGATCCTCGCACGTAGAGTGTCTTCCTCAATACGATGAGCTTCAGTGCCCGGGAACACTCCCTTCAACAGTGTCTCGAACACAGGTACATCGTGAGAAACTAGTTTGGGTAAAATCGTATCAGTGATGGATCCGATCAGTGCCTTCGTTTCTAATTCCTCGATGTTTGCAGGCGCCACACTGTCCTGCGACTGAGTGATCTTTCGTTTAAGCTGCCCAGCGCTAACGAGGACGCTCTTCAGAGCGCGAAGCCCAAAATCGTAGTGAGGTTGCTTTGACAGTTGGTCTTCGCAGAGGTTAAACAAAAGAACAACCTTAGCAGAGATTTGTTCAGCTGTGGTGATGCCCTGAGAGAAAAGCATCACCTGCGCAATCAGTTCACGGTCCGGGGCAACCATTGCAATGCTTCGGAAGAGCTGCTTCAAGTTGTCAGGCAAATTCGATCGTCCAGCGTAGCCCGGATTCATTGTCACGAAGATACCCACGTCAGGATTCAGCTTGACGCTCTTACCTAACAGCTCAATTGTAGCGCTGGAACTACCACCATTCATAACTGCATCACTGCTCTTTCCAACCTTCAACGACGACACTCCACTCTGGATCGCCAAAATTTGCTGGGATACAGCAGAAAGAACGCGCTCCTCGAGACGGTTAAACTCATCGAAACAACCCCAAGCACCAACCTGACACAGACCCACAAAAATCCGCCCCATCGCTTGGAAATCAAAATGCTCGTCACAATTGAACACCAGCACGAAACGACCCAGGTGAGATCCCAGGGCCTTAACGGACTCCGTCTTACCGGTACCAGCCGGACCGAACGGGTTTCCACCCATTCCGAAGTCCAACGCCTGAGTCAGTGTGAGGTAGCAACGCTCAGTCAGAGGAGTCTGCACAAGCCTCTCCCCAACACCGAAGTACTCGAAGCCATACGAGAAGCTCGCATTGGAAATCTGGATAGTGAGTTTCTTGAGCGGGTCCGATTCCTTCGCTTGGAAGTAGTGCCGCATGTGGTACAGCCAACGGAAGTCCTCCGCGCTACTCACCTTAGCTTGGCTCAAACGTTTTGTTACGCTTTTCTGGTGCACAAGCTCGGTAATAAGCTGTTCGTACTTCTTCCGAACATCATTCTTCACATCTGTCAGAACGCGATCGCTCAAAATGAACAGTAGCTTATCCAACTGCTCCAACACCAGTGACAGGTCACCACTGCCAGCCTTCAGCACGGTTTCGACTTCGCTTGACCATTGCACTTCGGTGGCAAGAATCACCACCTGAGCCGGGTACTCAGAGACCCATTTCAAATACGTGTCAGCGCTGTAGTCGGTAGGGTAGGATCGCACAGCTTCTTCCAAGAGAAGCGATAGTGTTTTACGCATCTGTTCCTCCACCTTGCCCAGCCATACGTTGATGCGGGTGTCTTCAGAAGTCTTAACGGGTTCTTTAAAGTGCACAACCTCACCTTCGCGCGATGCCATTCCCAAAATCACACCTGTGCTGTTGTCCATTTCCAACGAGGATATTCCAGCAAACATCTTTGAAAGATGACGCTGAATCTGCATTGGTTCCTTGCTGTTACCGATCATCTCCAACAAATCTTCATCGCCCACAAAATAGAAACGGGGGAAAGCTGCTCGTTGGCGCTCCAAGTATTCACCCAGGGCACGCTGAACATTGCCCATCATGTCTTGCTGACGCTCAAGCGAATGATACAAGTTCGGTATGTTGGCAACATCGACAATCATAGGCTTGTGCGCAACACGCTTCATTGTCGAAGTGAATTCGTTGTCAACGCTTTGGAAACGCGCGAACTCCTTCGGCAATTGCTGCTTAATGTCCGCGGACCCGAAAAAGATGCCTTCAAGGTACACCCAGCGTCTTTGAACATCAATCCAGAAGTCCAGGATGCTCCGAATCCTCGTAAGTTTGTCTTCCCAGCTGGTAGCCAGCTCCGCAAATACACGGTAGTACGGTGACTGCTTCATACTGCTCAAACTGTTCAGATGCTCATCAAGTTTAGCGAACATTTCGTCCCACCCACGAATGACTCGGCAGCGATTCTGGTAATTGACTAGGTCTAGCTGGTAGTTAGTCCAGTAATCCGACACTTGGCGTAAGAACTCGTCAAGTGCCATTTCTCCCTGAGCCGTACGAATGATCGACTTCAACTCGTTATCATTGGCGGAGATCTTCGATTCCCAAAAACTGCGCAACGTCAATTCTGTGAACGGAGAGGAAATATTAAGCAGCCGCAAGATTTGCTTCCAGTGACGATCACGAACAGCGTCGGACTTCAGTTCTGAAAGCAAAGAGTTCATCGCCTTTCGTGACTGAATCAACGAAGTGTAATGCTCGAAGGCTTCATACTGCTGGACACGAGCAGGGAAACGGCGCATCTCGTCGACGATTTCGTCCAGCTGCTTCCGGACTTTGCGGGGGTGAACAGCAGACCACAGCGTATCTTGCAGTTCATCAACATGTGCCCAGACCTTCGAAATACTCTTCCAGACCTCGTCCAACCCAGATAGCTCTTCCATGGCTCTTGAAAGATCGCCGTACGAGCTGCGATCGTCATCAATAGAGGATCCTCCCATTCCCGACACGTAGGAGATATTCAAAGCGTCCAGCGCAGCGTTAGTTTTGTCTTGTTCAGCACGCAGCAGCTTGAAGCGTGTGTCGTAGACGATCAGCAATTCCGTGGCTGTCTTCGGTGATTGACCACCTTGCAACGGTTTAGCGCTGTCCCATTCAGTGACAGCCTTGCTAATCTTGCTATCCAACACGCTCTTTTCTTCCATGATCTTAGCCTGCAATTGGGGCAACTGACTCTCCATAGCAGCAGTCTTCCGCTCGAGTAGCTGAACGAAAGCTTCCCACTCTCCCTCCACATTTGCCAATGACGGCCAGTCGGCGGAGAACCTGTATCGCTGCTTTTTCAGCAACCGCTCTCCCTGTTCGAACGACTCCACTGCTTCCTCCCACTGGACTCGCATCTGACGCATTTCCTGGATAAGCGTGATTGCAGCAACCACTTGCGCGGTGGCAGCTTCAAGAGCATGCTGCTCCAGTAGCGTCCTTTTGGACGAAATCGTCGAATAGAACGAGTTGATTTGGTCGCGGAGAAGATCGCCGAAGTAAGCAAGAAACTCGTTGTGCCACGCATCGTATTTCACATTCACCTGTGCTTGCACTTGCTGGTAGTTAATCACCATCGGGCCGAATCGTTTTGTATTGAAGACGGCATCAAACGCGTTTCGCTCGTTCTTAATTTCCACCAGAATTTGCTGCCACTTCCGAAGGTCCTCTCCGATACTGCTCAAAGCAGTCTGAGCATCCATATCCCACAAAGCTTGATACTGAAGCCATGTTGACGCATACTTGTCCACATCACTCACAGTGGCGTCCAGTACGCTGTATGCTTTAATAAGCAAGTCAAGGGGTACTTGGTTTAGAGCCTCCTTGAATACAGCCTCACGTCGCCTCGAGCTGGCACTCTTACGGGGTAGCGACGACAAGGCCGACACAGTCGACTTTCCATAGACATTTTCGTACGAGGACGTCTGAATCTTTGGCAGGTCGCACACGGAGTTCAATAAATTCTGAAGTTGCGCCAACCAATCACGGCGCGCATCACCAACTGAGGGCTCCAAATACAGAACTTGGTTCTTCAGAAGGATCTGGTGCGTTGTGATCGAAAGTCCGGTTTCGGTGAGTGCAGCTTGGAAAGACTTTTCGTCAGGCTGAGGGCCAAAGCAAGCAACCCAACGTTGCAGTAACACTTCCAGCTTCTTGCCCAGAATACCACTGATTAAATTGTTCAAGTTCTTGACAAACACATGCAAGTTCGCGTACCCAGCTAAGCTCAACTCGTCAACGTGCGTTTGAACTTTCACCAACACTGCTCGAACCTCTCCAGCTTGGAAATCTGAACTGGCCCGGACACTTTCCAGGAGGTTGTCGATACCACTAGTTTTCTGCAGCAACTCATCAACCTTGTCGTGCAAGCGCTCCACCTTCGTGGCAAGATCAGTAACATACTCACCCAACCCATCTGCATGCCATCGCATTTCGTTGCCCTTCATAAACGTCTTGCCAATGGTGGCGCGAACTTCACGAACATATGCCGCCGTTAATGCTTCAAAAATGGGTTGAATACGCCGGCAAGAGCTCGCATACGTCTTGAGGCTAGCATCTAGAGACATTGCAAACGGATATTTTGACTTCGCATCTTCTGCGATCATCTTGAGGGTGAAAGGCACTCGGTAGCCCAACCATTCCAGATTTCGCACTTCCTTAAACAATGTCACAATTTGCTGGTTGAATGCCACCACTAGCTTTTTCTTCTCACCCTGGGGCGTGTCCTCCGTCACAATGTTCAGAATAATGTTTTTAATGTCGAAGATTGGCATTGACGCCAAATCGTTTACCCATTGGTCAAAGATTAGCTGCGGATTCAGTTTGGCAATAAATGCCTCAGCAGCTGCTTTAAGCGCCTTTCCTTCCACATGCTGCTCCCAACCAACACCGAGAACACTTTCAACACGTGACAGGAGCATTTTCAACTTACGTTCAATTTGCTTGGCCCACATCACCGCGCCAGCAATTGGGGGGATATCGCGCAGTTTGCTTGTACGAGATGCCTCCGAGTAGGCATAATGTGCACGGAACTTAGCTTGGAGATTGCTCACATCCTCTTTCACATTTTCGATCAACTGCATCTGAAATTGTTGCACAGCACTGCGGATACGAGGACGGAAAAACAGCGCATTGTACTTGGAAAAAACGCGGAACATCTCATCAGCGTTGGACGTTGCACTCAATCGGCTGGTCAGACTGTTGATAATTCGTCCTTCCACACGGTCAATGCACAGATCGTACGCCTTGCGCAAGTTCTTCCAAGCAGTCACACCTTCACCAGAAACGTCCAGTGGATCCAGTGAATTCAACTGGGAATACGCCGAGTTAATCTCAGCAAGGGCGTCATTTGTGCCATCACCACCACGTGTCTCCTCTAGGCCAATGGCGTTGGAACCACCCAACACTCTCTGAATAACTTCACGCAGTTTCTCGTGCTGCTCTCGGAATTCATAGAGCTCCAGCAATCGCTCTTCAATAGCCACATGCTCCATCTGCAACTCGGAAAGCAACGGAAGCTTCTCCGTGTTGATTGATCCTCCTCGTCGCTTGAAAAGCTCTTTTGTAAGATCATAAAGCGTGGCAACCTGGCGGTGCCAGTTCGCGAAAAGCTCCTTGCAGGAAGAAATGAGCTGCTCGAACTGGTTGAAAGGGACCTGAATGAGGCTGTAAACTCGCAACAAGCTAATGATCTGCTGGGTTAGATCACTCGACATGACTTCCACCAAGCGCAATAGGCGCGACAGGTTGTAAGAGTCAGCCACGCGAATCTTCTTCAAGTGGGTGAAGACGAGCGTTACGCCCTGGTTAAGCTGGTTGATGTCCGTAGCTGACAAAATGGAGTTCATCGGGAACTCTTTCATCAGCGTCATCACACTGGACACGTGCTGAATCGCCGGGCCCAGACCGTGGTCAGCACTGAACGTGACTGTTGCTAGGTATCTCTTTGCGCGCTGGAGCACAGCCAGCGTAATCTCAACCTCCGGCGACTTGAGTTTCTCCTGGACGGCAAGCAAGGCGCGATTCAGATCGCACCAAAAGTTGATCTCCTGCATGGCAGTCCCCGGCAGCGGTTCATGGATGAGCCGCGTGACTTTCTGGATCTCCTTGATCCACTTGCTGACTCCTCCCTGGATAGTGTTCACGAAGACGACGTCGTTCACCTTGTCCTCCAGTCCCAGGGCTTCCACATCAATGAGCACGCCCTTCTCGCGCACGAGGTCCGCCGCCTGCTGGATCACCGGGTGGAAGATCAAGTTCACCTCGGGGATCTCAATGTTCTGCTGGTACTGCAGCAAGGCGAGCTCGAGCTCCTTCATCCTGCGTCGAATGGCCGGCAGCCCTCTCGTGCCCTCGCTGAGGTTGGTCATGTCGCTCTGAGGCATGTGCACCTTGGAGTACTCGTTCACGAGCGGCGTGAACGACTGGTGCACGTAGTTGTACACCACCGAGAGCAGGTTGCCCCTGTCTTCGTCTTCTTCCTCCGTGTTCTCGCCGCTGGCCGTGTCCGAGTCCGCCCTGTCCCCTTCCGTGGCAGCGGAGGAGGAGCCCAGGCCGAGCGTCATGACCTGCAGCTGGTGGTTGAGCGTCTGGTCCTTGGCCAGCGGCGCGCTGAAGCGCTTGATGAAGCACACCACGTCGTGGCCGCTCTTCTTGCCAGGCGCGTACTCGATGCCCAGGTTCACGCGCACGCGGAAGCCGGGCACGGA